>JAESUZ010004185.1:0-235383 GCA_017311185.1 Proteles cristata cristata
GCAATCAAGTGTCAGCATGGTGGCTGGGAGATCATATGAGATTCATGGATAGAGAGGGAGACCTGATAGAAAATGTGGGTTGAGGGTCGTGGGAGGAAGGTTTGGATTTAGCTGACGGGAACCCCTTTGCTTTCTGAGGCAGAGTAGTGAAAAGAGCATGAAGTGAGAGAAGAAGAAAACAAGAGAGTCTGAGGCTGAAGAAGCCAAAGGAGATCACATTTCAAGAAAGGAGTGGTCAACTGAGTCCAGCGCTTGAGCAGGTTTGTGGACAAAAAGAGCAAAAATGTGGCCACTGAATTAGGCCATGTGAAGATCATTTGTGACCTTGACAAGACCACTTCCAACTGACTTTGGGGTTAAAAACAAGATTAGAAGTAAAGCATTAGCACATGAAGATGGCTTTCCAAGTAGGGGGATTACTAAGAAAATAGGAATGGAGCAAAGTTAGAGAGAAATATGGGGCCAGAGATTTGTTTGTTTTTACACACTGACCTGGTAGTGAGGAAGAGATGAGTGATGCAGGGAGAAGGGATAAGTAAGAGAAGGAAGTGAGAGAAGGGAGAAAAGTTGGAAGGGAATCCAAGAACGGGCTTGGATAGGAGGAAGAGGGATAATTCCCCTGTCGTACTATGAGGGAAGAATAATAATGCAAGAGGGGTTTCCAGATTCGGTAATGAGAAGACAAATAAACATCTTCCTGATAGCTCTATCTTCTTAAGGACATAGGAAACAAGGTTACCAGCTGCAAGGTAAGTGGGATCTGAGAGATCTGAGGAGAGCAGATGTTAGGAAACAGTCATTACAGGAGGTAGGAAAGTGGGTCCACTAGAGAAATATGGTAGGATAGCAGTTTTGAGATTTGTGATCATGCATTTAAAACTAAACCAAGAAGCCCGTGTGTGTGTGTGTGCGTGTGTGTGTGTGTTTCTCTAGGAAGAGTTAGCTGCTTGGGTGCTGGCAAGGAGATGGTAAATAACAGATTCCATGTCAGAATTGTTCCAGAAATAAATAACAAAGGAAGAAAGTAAGAAAAGTTGAGAGATATTTCGATGGAGCTACTACAGCAGACAATGACGGGATCTCAGCTGGGTCCGGAGAAAAATGAAGAGAGGGTGTTGCAGGTGATGAATGGACAGTGGGAATGGTTTAGGGGGAGGGGCAGTGTAAAAGATGATTGAGAAGGTACAGGAGCCAACCTGGAAGACTGGATGGGTGTTATAATTACTGAGAGGAGAATAACGACAGGATTCAGGGGTCTAATACTATGCAAATAGAAGCTAAAATCTTCAATGAATGAAGACAGATGGCCAGAAGATGACCAGATGACTGCAGTGATTTGAGGGTGAAGGTACTATAATCTATTTGTAAAACTCAAAGGATTAGGGGGTCTTTGATGTAGGGAAGAAGTATTGGTCTGAAAAGAGTAAGAGAAAACAACGGAAAAAACAGCCATGCCTCTTCAAAGGTTTTTTAAAATTTTTTGAGAGAAAGAAAAAGAAAGAAAGAGAGAGAGACAGAGAGTGAGGGAGGCCCAGAATCTGAAGTAGGTTCCTGGCTCTGAGCTATCATGACAGCACAGAGCATGAGATCATGACCTGAGCTGAAGTTGGAAACTTAACTGACTGAGCCACCCAGGTGACCCCATAGCTTTTAAATTTATTTTCTACATTTCGAAGATGGCAGAGGAGGAAGGAGCTCCGTACTTCCACTCGCACCCATACATCACACGGAAAAGATCTGAAGCCATTGGAAACCTTACAAAACCTGAGAGATTGGGAGAAAAAGGATGCAGAATCCACTGAGAAAGCCTTCTAACGTGAGTGCGAACTGGGGAAGATAAAATCAGGTGGGGATCTGAGACTCCAAGGTGGGAGGCAATCCCCCTCTACCCTCTACCGAGAGTAAGACAGGAAAAGGAGAGAGTCCGAAACAGAAAAACACTCCGATGGGGGAAGGAGGGGGGCCTCTGCTCAGTGCATAGAAAGACCGTACTTGCCAAATACCTGCACGCCAGGTCCCCTTGCGCCAACTGGTCCCGGGGGGGCTGAGCACACAAACTGCTTCTTTGAGCTGCTCCTGGTGGCTGGACTTCAGAGTGGCGGCGCGCCTGCCGCCATTGTGACTCCCGGGCAGCTGGGGCCCCTGAAAGAGCCGCGCTGACACCGGGTGTCCGCGCTCCTGGCTGGCTGGGACTCGAGAGGGAAGGCAAAGAACTACAAACTGGGAAATTTGCCTGTAAGTTCGTGTTTCGGGTGAGGAGCATAGAGGGACCCGGTTTTCCTCACTCCAGCAGGTTCTGTGCACCCGGCAGGCAAGCCCCCGCACATGCGCGCCAGCCCGACCCAGAGAAGGAAGCAGCGATTCTGACTCCGCTCGCAGAGCTCGGCAGGGGGCCTGGAATAGCCCAAGGGGTTTGCCTGGGAAGCTGTGTCTAAGGCAATTTCAGCGGGGTGCGGGACTGGGATTTGGAGATTGGAACTGCCCTGGGTTGAAGAGTGCAACCAACTTCGGCTGCGCCCCCGGTACGGGGAGTTTACACGCCCAAAAAAGCGAGGTGCAGCACTTGGTTCAAGAAGGAACTGAGCACCGTCACTCTCCTCCCCACAACCTTCAAGGCAGAGGTCCTGCCTGAGGCATTGGATCACGCCACACCCATCCCTGCCTGAGAGCTGCCCTCCTCCCTTTTTTTTTTCTTCTTCTTTCTCTTTTCTCTCTTTTTTCACCAGAACACTAACCTGATTAACTCTGGTCACCAGCTTGCTTAAACAATCACAACGAGTCCATTCTGTAAATGTGAATTCTAAACCTACCGACATTTTCATCTCTTTCTCTCAGGGGTAATTAGACTATATAGTTTCTCTGGATAATTCCAGCATCCTTCTATCCTATCCCTCACCTATCCAACCAGATTCTACCCTTTACCTCTTTGAAAAAAACTTCTTATCCCTACTGCCTGTTCATTCTATTTGCAATTTTGCCTCATCCTGCCCTGTCTTCTCTCTCTTTCTCTATGCTCTTCAACCAGCACTGCATACACACGGCTATTTAACTGTAGCTGGGAAATCCAGGTATATGCTTTAAACCGTTCTTTGTCCATCAGTTTTCTTCTTTTTTCCTTTTCTTTTCCCCTTTTTGACCTATTTATGTATTTTATACTCCCTATTATTCGCCCTCCCTCCTCCGTCTTTTCTATTAACTTTTTCGTTTTCCTCTCGCTTTCCATGTTAGTTGAATTAGCCTTTGCCTTTGTGTGCTCCTGCTCCCTGTGTGTTTGTCTGTCTGTTTTCTTTTCCAGGGCTACCTCAAGAAACAAGCCAGAGTACACAAGGTGGAGAGTCCCAAATATCACTATGAATAGGAAAATAAAATAACTAAGGTCCCAACAAGAGTGACCGAGGGATACCATTCAAAAAACAATCTCTGAAAGGATAGGCCCTAGAAAGTCAAAGAGTCTTCTTGGATATAGCAGCGCTCATAGAAACAGAGAGCATAACAGGTCTTTAAAACCAACAAGAGCCGGAAAACTAACATGACGAAACGAAAGAGCTCTCCTCCAAAGAAACTCCAAGAAGAAATGACAGCTAATGAACTGCTCAAAACAGATATCAGCAGCATAACTGAACAAGATTTTAGAATAATAATGGTAGAATTAATGGCTGGAATTGAAAAAAACATAGTGGACAGCAAAGAAACTATGGCTACAGATAGAATGGAAAATAAAAATAGGCATGAAGAATTTAAAAATGTGATAAATGAGATACATAATAAATTAGAGGCCGCCAACGCACGGATTGAAGAGGCAGAAAGGAGAATAAGTGATCTAGAAGACACCATTATAGAAAAACAAGAAGCTGACAAAAAAAGAGACAAACTGATCCAGGAACAGGAAAGAAGAATTCAAGAGCTCAGCGATACGGTCAAACGCAACAATATCCATATCATAGGAATCCCAGAAGACGAAGAGAGAGGGAAAGGTGCTGAAGGAGTCCTGGAACAAATTATAGCAGAGAACTTCCCGACCTGGGGAAGGAAGTCAATGTGGAAATACAAGAGGCTCAGAGGACTCCTCTCAGACGTAACTTGAATCGATCTTCTGCACGACATATCATCGTAAAAATGGCAAAATACAAGGACAAAGTGAGAATTTTGAAAGCAGCTAGGGAGAAAAGGGCCCTCATATACAAAGGGAAACCTATCAGAGTGGTGACAGACCTATCTACTGAAACGTGGCAGGCCAGAAAGGAATGGCAGGAGATGTTCAATGTGATGAACAGTAAAAATATGCAGCCAAGAATCCTTTATCCAGCAAGCCTGTCATTCAAAACAGAAGGAGAGATAAAAACCTTTCCAAATAAACAGAAATTGAAAGAAATTGTCACCACTAAGCCAGCCCTACAAGAAATCCTGAGGGGGATGCTCTGAAGGAAAGGTTGCAAGGAACAAAGATACCAGAGACACCACCACAAACATGAACCCTACAAAAAATACAAAGACTCTAAACCCACATATTTCAATAATAACACTGAATGTAATGGGCTGAATGCTCCAATCTAAAAAAAACACAGGGTAGCAGAATGGATTAAAAAGCAAAATCCATCTATATGCTGTCTACAAGAAACTCATTTTAGACAGGAAGATACCTTCAGATTAAAAGTAAGGGGATGGAGAAATATATATCATGCTACAGGAAATCAAAAGAAAGTCAGAGTAGCGATACTTATATCAGAAAAACTGGACTTTAAATTAAAGACAATAACAAGAGATAAAGAAGAGCACTACATAATAATTACAGGGTCCATCCATCAGGAAGAACTAACAATCATAAATGTCTACGCACCGAATATGGGAGCACCTAAATATCTAAAACAACTAATCACAAACAGAAACAAGCTTATAGGTAAGAATGTGCTAATAGCAGGGGCCTTTAATACTCTGCTTACAGCAATGGATAGGTCAACCAGACAGAAAATCACTAAAGAAATCATGGACTTGAAAGACACATTGGACCAAATGGATCTGACGAATATATTTAGAACTTTACATCCTGACGCCAGGGAATTTACTTTCTTCTCAAGTGCACATGGCACATTCTCCAAGATAGATCACATACTGGGACATAAAGCAGCCCTCAATAAATATTAAAGAATAGAGATCATACCATGCACACTGTCAGATCACAATGCTTTGAAACTTGAAATCAATTACAGGAAGAAGTCTGAAAAACCTCCAAAAACATGGAGGTTAAAGAACACCCTTCTAAAGAAAGAATGGGCCAATCAGGCAATTAGAGATGAAATTAAAAAATATATGGAAACAAATAAAAATGAAAACACGACAATCCAAAATCTATGGGATGCGGCAAAGGCAGTCCTAAGAGGAGAGTACATTGCTCTCCAGGCCTATTTCAAGAGATTAGAAAAAGCACAAGTCCAAAATCTAACAGCTCACCTAAAGGAACTAGAGGCAGAGCAACAAGAATGCCCTAAACCCAGTAGAAAAAGAGAAATAGTAAAAATTAGGGCAGAAATAAACAACATAGAGACCAAAGAAACAATTGAACAGATCCATGAAACCAAGAGTTGGTTTTTTGAAAAAGTAAACAAAATTGACAAACCTCTAGCCAGACTTATCAAAAAGAAAAGAGAGAGCACCCAAATAGACAAAATTATGAATGAAAATGGACTTATTACAACCAACCCTCAGAAATACAAGCAATTATCAGGGAATACTATGAAAAATTATATGCCAACAAATTGGACAACTTAGAAGAAATGGACAAATTCCTAAACACACACTCACTACCAAAATTCACACGGGAAGAAATAGAAAACCTGAACAGACCCATAACGAGTGAAGAAATTGAATCAGTGATCAAAAATCTCCCAACAAATAAGAGCCCTGGACCTGATGGCTTCCCTGGGGAATTCTACCAGACATTTAAAACAGAATTAATCCCAATTCTTCTCAAGCTATTCCAAAAAATAGAAATTGAAGGAAAACTCCTGGACTCATTTTATGAAGCCAGCATCACTCTGATGCCCAAGCCAGACAGAGATCCAGGATAAAAAGAGAACTATAGGCCAATATCCTTGATGAATACGGATGCAAAAATCCTCAACAAGATCCTTGCAAATCAAATCCATCAGCACATAAAAAGAATCATCCAGCAAGATCAAGTGGGATTCATTCCTGGGTTACAGGGCTGGTTCAACATTCGCAAATCAATCAGTGTGATACATCATATCAATAAAAGAAAAGATAAAAACCATATGATCCTGTCAATAGATGCAGAAAAAGCATTTGACAAAATACAGCATCCCTTCTTAACAAAGACTCTAGAGAAAGTCAGGATAGAAGGAACCTACTTATACATCATCAAAGCCATTTACGAGAAGCCTTTAGTTGACATCATCCTCAACGGGGAAAAACTGAGAGCTTTCCCCCTGATATCAGGAACACGACAGGGATGTCCACTCTCACCACTGTTGTTTAACATAGTGCTGGAAGTCCTAGCATCAGCCATCAGACAACAAAAGGAAATCAAAGGCATAAGAATTGGCAAAGAGGAAGTCAAACTTTCCCTCTTCACAGATGACATGATACTCTATATCAAAAACCCGACAGACTCCACCAGAAGCCTACTAGAACTGATCCAAGAATTCAGCCAAGTTGCAGGGTACAAAATCAACGTACAGAAATCGGTTGCATTTTTATACACCAACAATGAAGCAACAGAAGAGAAATCAAGAAACTGATCCCATTCACAATTGCACAAAAACCCATAAAATACCTCGGAATAAACCTAACCAAGGATACAAGAGATCTGTATGATGAAAACTATAGAAAACTTATGAAGGAAATTGAAGAAGACACAAAGAAATGGAAAAACATTCCACGCTCCTGGATAGAAAGAATAAATATAATTCAGATGTCATTACTACCCAAAGCACTCTACACATTCAATGCAATTCCAATCAAAATTGCACCAGCATACTTCTCAAAACTAGAACAAACTATCCAAAAATTTGTATGGAACCACAAAAGACCCCGAATAGCCAAAGTAATCCTGAAAAATAAAACCAAAACGGGAGGGATCACCATCCCAGACTTTAGCCTCTACTACAAAGCTGTCATCATCAAGACAGTATGGTATTGGCACAAAAACAGACACATAGACCAATGGAACAGAATTGAGAACTCAGAAGTGGACCCAAAAGTATACAGCCAACTCATCTTTGACAAAGCAGGAAAGAATATCCAATGGAAAAAAGACAGCCTTTTTAATAGATGGTGTTGGGAGAACTGGACAGCAACATGCAGAAGAATGAACCTAGATCATTTTCTCACACCATGCACAAAAATAAACTCAAAGTGGATAAAGGACCTGAATGTGAGACAGGAAACTATCAACACCCTAGAGGAGAAAGCAGGAAACCACCTCCTTGACCTCTACCACAGCAACTTCTTACTTGACACATCCCCAAAAGCAAGGGAATCAAGAGCAAAAATAAACGATTGGGATCTCATGAAGATTAAAAGCTTCTGCACAGCCAAGGAAACAACCCACAAAGCTAATAGGCAACCAACGGAATGGGAAAAGAGAGTTGCAAATGACATATCAGATAAAGGGTTAATATCCAGAATCTATAAGGAACTCACCAAACTACACGCCTGAAAAACAAACAACCCAGTGAAGAAATGGGCAGAAGATATGAACAGACACTTCTCCAAAGAGGACATCCAGATGGCCAACAGACACATGACACGATGCTCAGCATCCCTTCTCATCAGGGAAATACAAATCAAAACCACACTGAGATACCACCTCACGCCAGTCAGAGTGGCTAAAATGAGCAAATCAGAGAACTCTGAGATGCTGGCGAGGATGTGGAGAAACGGGCACCCTCCTACACTGTTGGTGGGAATGTAAACTGGTACAGCCCCTCTGGAAAACAATGTGGAGGTTCCTCAGGAAACTAACAATAGAACTCCCCTATGACCCAGCAATAGCACTGCTAGGAATTTACCCAAGGGATACAGAAATGCTGAGGCATAGGAGCACATGTACCCCAATGTTCATAGCAGCACTCTCCACAATAGCTAAAACATGGAAAGAGCCTAAGTGTCCATCAACAGATGAATGGATCAAGAAGATGTGGTTTATCTATACCATGGAATACTACATGGCAATGAGAAACAATGAAATCTGGCCATGTGTAGCAACATGGATGGACCTTGAGGGTGTTATGCTGAGCGAAATAAGTCAGGCAGAGAAGGACAAATATCATATGTGTGCACGTATAGGAGGATTAGGAGGAACTTAACAGAGGACCAAGGGGGAGAAGAAGGGGGGAAATGGTGGGGGAAAGGGAGAGAGGCAAACCATGAGAGACTCTTGAATGATGACAAAAACTGAGGACTGATGGATGTGGGGGGGGGATGGGCATGGAGGAGGGCACTTGTGGGGATGAGCACTGAGTGTTATGTGGAAACTAATTTGACAATAAACTATTAGAAAAAAAAATAAAAAGATAAAAATTTGAAAAAGAAAATATTTGTGAAAATAAATGTAAAATGTATTGGAAATTTTTTAAAATAAAAGCATTATTAGAAATATAAAAAAAACAAAAACAAAAAAAATTTATTTTGTACATTTCACCATAAACTTTTATATTGGTCTTTTGGGTAGAAACAGTTTATTTGCCATGAAGGACAAGCCCGTCATACTTCTGCTGGAACCATGGACCTCTCTTTCCTGACTCTGTGTTTGGCCCCAAAGCAGCCTGTCCTGCACTTGAGGTACTTTGGCTATAAACAGAAAACGTTTCTGCTTGATGAGGCTGTAAAGAAGCAGACCTTCAAACACCAGTTGACTACCTACTCTGCATAGTACAAATCCTTGTCATCTTGCAGAGGTCAATCGTAAGATCTCTTATAAGGCAGAATTCCAGATAGTTCTCAAATATATGTTTTTCTATAACATATAGAATATCCAACATCCACCATACATTCAGATATATATTTTCCCATACTGTACAAACTACTCATGAAACTGCTCTGCCACTTAGCAATGTATCATAAAGATTTTCCAACATTAGATATTCTTCTACAACATGATCTTAATGAATGCATTGCATGACATTGGATACATCAGTTGAAATTTATTTAAGTAAGGCGCTACTGTTATATGTCTAGGTGGTTTCCAAATTTGGGATATTATAAATAATGCTATAATGAACATCCATGGGCATAAATCTTTGAAGATATCTCTAGTTATTATTACCAATAATAAATGCTTGAAGAAGTATTAGTCATAGGAAATGGATGACTTTAGCATTTTTGAGATATTTCATCCAATTATCTTCCAAAAAAGCTTAGAAAAGTAGCATCTAAGATTTTCCTTGGACCTTGCCAAGCCAGGGTATATTCTTCGTTTCCTTTCTTTCTGTCTGTCTTTTTAATAGATGATAGAACAAGGACCCAAAGGAAAAGGTCTTGCTCAGAGGTCAGCCTCCCTTCCAGAACCTGGATGTGCTGATGTGTGAAGGCGTGCCCACTGCAACACGCAGCAAGCAACATACACTGTGCACACTTCCCCTAAGATGCCTTTCTTTCTGCTCCTGCATCCTGAATGCTAATTACCTCCCCTGCTGCCACTTGACCATGTCAGACCTTTACGCAAAATTGCCCCAAAGCTCCCTGGATTAAATTTAAATTTCTTGACCATCTTTACTTCCTATTTACAGACTTGCTCAGACCCCAACCCTCACCTCCTACAACCAAGTCATTATCAGCTTGCTTCCCCACCTTCTCCAATCCTCCACTCCTATCAAGTTTAATTTCTGGATTAAAGCTCCCAGGCAAACACAAATCACTATCATTTCATATTTTTCTATAGTGTTTCATTATGTCTTATTATTTTCCCAATTTCCTACTGTGTTCTCCCTCTTCCTCATAACAGGTTTCATTTTGATTTATTAGGTATCTTTTCCAGTCCTCATCACTGTATCTCTTTCCATTTCAGATTTATTTTGCTGAAGCTCTTCAAACTATAGCTTCTTTCTTAGGTATTTCAACTCCTCTATAATAAAATGAATGTTCTATATTTGTCGAGTTCAAAATTACATTTCCCACTGGCTATTGCTTTCAATAGGACAGTAATAGTTACTACACAAAACTAAAGGAATAAAAAGAACAAAAAACCAATATTGCAATATTGTAATATCCTACCCATTCTGATAGACATGACAAGTCTTTTTGCATGTGGTGTGTTACATAGCTTCAAAACAAAAGGGCCTTTTTCTGAAATTCTACTCTTGAAAGCCTGAGAGTGGTCCGACTTAGGGAAGGAATTTAGAACTTCATTCTACTGTAATTTTATGTTTCTAATTTGTAGGAAACAAATATTTCCACGCCACAATTAGAGGAAAATGCATTACCTTAAAAAAATCCGTTTTAATAAGGGAAACCAGATGTTATCAATCAAGGAATTGTTTTGTACTGTCATTCAAAAAGAATGTATCACATGCTTATCAAAATTATGGAATGAATCCTTCAACATCTTCTCATTTGATACGCATAAAATAAGCAGACCTCTTTTTCTGGCTGACAAGACTACATACCAAATGAAAGATAATTGGCTTACATCCCCAACACATCCACTCTTGGAACAGGTTTGCCAATACCGTTCTAAAAACTTTTACCCAAGCCTCAGTCAGAACCCAAGACCAGTCAACAGTATCTCTGCCTTTCCCCTTGCTGTCATCTTTCGGCACCGCCCAAGAGTGACTGCCGTAGGTACCGACAGTTTCTTCCATTGCTCTTCCTTTCCTCCGAGCCCCTTCTAGAGCCAATCCTCTCCAGTCCTACCCTATCTAGATCCTGCTCTCCTAAGGATTCATTATCCCCTGTAACCCTCTCTGGAGGAGACTGCTCACCCTTGCACACTCCATACGCAAGCATTCTTGCATAGCATTTTCTCTGCATTTCTAAACCATTACTTTCCCACTTTTTATCACATTTCTCAGGGGCCCACAGCATCTGCCTATCCCATTCTCAACATCTGCCTTCCCTGGCAATAATGATTCTATGATCACCCCCACACTGGATGAGGGCTTTGGCATCTTTCTCCAGTTCTCAACTCTGCCATCCACTCAAACACTTCTTCAGCAACCTGCTCCAACAGTCACTGTCACCTCCCAGGTTACCTGACCTCCACCATCTTAAACTGAACTCACTCTCTCAGAATACAACCTCCTGACACTCTGTTTTCTACTCCTACACCTTGAACCTCCCTCCTCAGACTACAAGCTCTACCTTTCCCCAATTCAAGAAGAGAACAACACGGCATCTCTCTTCAAGGGTCCTATCATATCCCCCTTGAGTCCACCTATCCATGTGTACCCCACTTACTCACAAGAACACAAACACTGCTGGAAACAGCACTCAATCATTCATGCTGGTTTCATCCATGTTTTGATTTCTAACTTTAGGGGAGAAAACAGCTTTTATTTTCCCTTTATGATGGTCAGTCCAGGGGCCAATGCTAGCTTCAGAAGTCCTTAACCCCTCTTTTTGTCTATCAGCACTCTTCATCAAAGCCTTTCCCCCATATAAACACACAATTTAAGTAAAAACAGTGAGTATATACAACAGCTTCTAGAAAATTCCCTAGTTCCTTGTACTCAAAGTTTGGTGATATGACATATAACATCAGCATCACTTGGGACTTAGCAAGTTGTAAGAAATTCAGGATATGAAACCCTACCGCAGACCTAATGAATCAAAATGTCCATTTTATTTTAACAAGATCTCCAAGTGATCAACAAGTATATTTAAGGCTGAGAAGCACAGCTGGTGTCCCACTTGCCCTTTTCTTCAATTCCTCTCCCAACACACAGAGACACACAGAGACACACTCAGACACACAATACAGAAGTTATGGGAGCTTCATTGGACAGCTGCCTCTACTAATTGCTTACTTCCATCTTATTCTTTACACCACCTTTCCCCCTCACCTGAAGTAGGTAGCCTTACCACTTTCTTTCAAAATGAGATGTAGGTCATGAGGTTCCCACCTCAGGTTCCCGCCTGAGCTCCCTCAGTTTCTTGATCTTCAAACTCAAAGTCTGCCAATCACCATAAGTACATTCATCTCTTGCTGTTCATGCTGGATTCCCCTCCCATCCAAGGCAAGCCCTCTTCTCCCTCCTTACCCCTTTGGCATCTTGCTCCAGGAATTTTATCCTTTCTCTGCATTGTCAGGAACATATCAGTCTTCACTCCTGATCGACTCCATTTTCTCAGCCTATGAACATGCGCAGATACTACCCGCCTTTTACAAAGCTTCTCATGACCTTGAGTCCCTCTCTAAGGTCCACCTTGTCATTCCCTTTAATTGTCTCTCAAAAGACACCTACACTCTTGCCTGCACTTCTACTGTCCCCATCCTATTTTCCCTTGGCTTCTGCGACACTCCTCTGCTCTTCCTGGGAGGTTGGCCTCCAGCAAATTTCCATCCTTAGAGCTCATGTTCTACATGACTCACTCTTCCTGCACACTTTCTCAGGTATAAATGCCTCAACCACAACTCCATTCTGATTTATTTCCGAAGTCTGCATCTCCAGACCCTTTTTTCATCCAGAGGGTGGGACAATTACACTTGGAACGCCACATTCAAAGTCTCCAAAATCGGAATTTGACTTCTTTACCACCAAATAAATCCACCGATCCATACTTGATGGGATATTGATGAGCACATCATCTATACAGTTTCCAAACCAGTCCTTTAGACTTTTCTAAGACACCTCAATCCCCTCCTACAACCCTCTTCATTCTCATTCTCTCGGTCTGTTTAACTTTACATCACTTCAAATGGATTAAGACAATGGATTCTTTTTTTTTTTTTTTTTACAAATAGTTTATTGTCAAATTAGTTTCCACATAACACTCAGTGCTCATCCCCACAAGTGTCCTCCTCCATGCCCATCCCTCCTCCCCAACATCCACCAGTCCTCAGTTTTTGTCATCATTCAAGAGTCTCTCATGGTTTGCCTCTCTCCCTTTCCCCCACCATTTCCCCCCTTCTTCTCCCCCTTGTTCCTCCATCAAGTTCCTCCTAATCCTCCTATACGTGCAAACATATGGTATTTATCCTTCTCTGCCTGACTTATTTTCCTCAGCATAACACTCTCAAGGTCCATCCATGTTGCTACAGATGGCCAGATTTCATTGTTTCTCATTGCCATGTAGTATTCCATGGTATAGATAAACCACATCTTCTTGATCCATTCATCTGTTGATGGACACTTAGGCTCTTTCCATGTTTTAGCTATTGTGGAGAGTGCTGCTATGAACTCTGGAAAACAGTGTGGAGGTTCCTCAGGAAACTAACACTAGAACTCCCCTATGACCCAGCAATAGCACTGCTAGGAATTTACCCAAAGGATACAGAAATGCTGAGGCATAGGAGCACAAGACAATGGATTCTTAACCTGTTTCCCTGCCTTAGTCTTATGCCCACTCCAATTCATTGTCTACATTGTGCCCAAAGAGATGACCAATCTGGTCATATCCCTACCTCACTCAGGGTCCTTAAACAATTCACTATTACTCACAGGGTAAAGTTCAAACTCCTCAATAGGACATGAGAGATCTTTCAAAATCCTAATCTCTGATAACTTCTTAAACTCTTTTCCTGCCAATCCAACATGTTCTTCTTATGCTCTAGCTACGTTGAGTTAGTAGGATTTCCTGAACATACCTCGTGCTTTGCTCCTGCTGCTCAGACTCTTCTCTCCCACCTGGTTAACTCACACTCATCATTTGAAATCAGCCCAAATGTTGCCCCCACTGTGAATCATTTCCTTGCCCAAGCCCCCAAACAGAAGTAAACACCTCTCCTCCAAATTATATGTCCCTTTATTTTAGCACTTATCATTTCATGGTGCTAAGAGCCTAAATGGGGTCTCCTCGTGAGGCGATGACCCCAAAGAAGGCTGTGATTATGTTCTATTCTATTATTTATATTCCCAGTACCCAGCTGTTATGTATTGAACTGTCCCCTGCCCCCCAAATTAATATGTTGAAGCTCTATACCCCCAATGTGATGGTTTTTGAAGATGGGGTCTCAGAGAAGAAATTAGATGTAGATGAGGCCATAGGGTAGGGCCCTAGTGATGGGATTAATGACCTTATAAGAAGATAAGAGATATCTCTCTCCATCTCTCTGTCTCTCTGTCTTTCTGTGCCATGTGAAGACACTAAGATGATTGTCTGCAAGCCAAGAAAAAGCCCCTCATCAGAAAGTGAATCTGCCACTACTGTGATCTTGGCCTTCAGAGCTATGAGAAATAAGTTCATCCCTCCCTCTCCCTGGTCTATCTTCCTTCTTCCTGAGCTAGCTAAAGAACTAGTATGGTTCAGGTTTTAGCATTTAATTACATTCTGGTTTATAATATGATGTCTTTATGAAGTCAACTTTTTCCCCATCTGAATGAAAAGTTCCTGAAGGCAGAGACAAAATTTAATATTTTCTGTGTGTCTACTCTAGCACTAAACACAGTGCTAATTATGTAGCACAGAATTTCATGAAATGCATTAGATGGGGTTTAGCAAACTGTGGCCCACTGGCCAACACCAGCCCACTGCTTATTATTCTATGGCCCTGAAGCTAAGAGTATTTTTTACATTTTTAATTGGTTGAGGGGAAAAAAAGGAAAAGAAGAATATTCGTGGCATGTGAAAATTACACTTAATTCGAATTGCAGTCTAAGGGCACCTGGGTGGCTCAGTCAGTTAAGCTTCTGACTTTGGTTCAGGTCATGATCTCACATTTTGTAGGTTAGAGCTCCATGTAGGGCTTCGTGCTGACAGCTCAGCATCTGGAGCTGCTTCATATTCTGTCTCCCTCTCTTTCTGCCCTTCTCCACTTGCACTCTCTCTCTCTCTCAAAAATCAATAAACATTGTTTTTTCAGTCTCTACACAGTTATATGGAAACACAGCCACATTTATTCATGTGTGTGTTGTCTGTGGCTGCTTTCATGTCCCTACTGCAGAGTTAAGTAGTTGCAACAGAGACCATATGGCCCACGTAGCCTGAAATATTTACTCTTTAATCCTTTACAGAAAGTTTGCTGCTCTCTGCATTAGAAAGTTGAAGCAATTGAATTAAGTTCGCCAAGATTATTGAAATATTCACCCAAAATGCCTCCCTCACAAAAAGAAAAAAGAAAACACTTCAAAATACGTAAGTAGAAAAAACGAAGCAAGAATCACAAGTCTTCTATTGGAAAACCCCACTTGCAGAACTGTCCATGACATAATCTGACACTGAGAGATTACAAAGCCTCACGAATTCAGGAGAGAAGGTCATGTCCCTGTATCATTTTTCCCTGAGTCTTTCTAGCCATGAAGCAGTAACCAGTGTGGGCATCTTGCACTTTCTTTACCTAGACAATCTTCACTGAAATTAATGCAAGAAGACATAAAAGAGCTTTGTTTCCAGCAGTTTAAACCCATGTTGTGCAGAAGGAATATGAATCATGGATTGGAAACAATGAAGCTTCTTGTCTAATTAATCATTTTTATGCACTCATCTCTCACTGCAGGATAGGGATCAGTAAAAAATGACCTAAAAGAGCTAGACTTCCACAGCTGCCTTGCCTCCTGCAGTACTATGAATAGATGAAAGTTGAAGCCAGTGGTGTCACAGCACCAAGATATTTTGATCAAACAATGGGAGATGCAAAACTCAGAGACAACTAAGTTAATAAGGTGCCACCTTTACCTCATTTTAACATCTGTACCTGTGCAGCCATGGCCCCTACAGGTGCCAACATATTAACTCCATTGCCTGCCTATCTGAAATCTCAGCTTAATTAGTATCATTTATCAAAATGGCACCTGTTTTAGAGGCCAGATCAAATTGATTACTGTTGTTCAGCTGTATTTCCACAAATGCTGTTAAGTACCTATTTTTAGAGCAAAGGATGGGTAAGTGTTTATCCCAAAGATTGTAGTAAATATAGTAGGTAGTTGAGAAGGACTATATCTGATATGTGAAGAACCTCCATACTTATAAAGTAAGACAATATTTTTACTTTCGCATAGAACTTGCAGATGATGGAATCCTGCAGAATCAATGCCTTAGGGGCGACTCTTTAAAAAAAAACGGTCTAAAAACAGTTCTGGATCATCAATTTAAGGTGAGTAATCCCAGCAATCATGGATTTAACTGGCAACAATTTTAAATAGAATAAAAATATTTATGTAGAACACTAACTAGATAAAGTCGCCATGGAACATCATGAAGCTAATAACTCTCTAAGGATTGGCAAGTTGATAGGAAAGATGGCGAAATGAGCTGCCCCTATCAATAATAGCCACTGTTAAAATGCTTTGCCTATAATGTACCTGACAAGAAGATCTCCCATATCTTAGCTTAACATTTCATTTTACTATATGTAAGTGCCACTTGTGTGCATTCACATCAAGGTCTCTAACCTAGATTAAGGCCTCCAAGGACATAACTTTGCCATTACATTTCTTAAATCAGAAAAATATTACTCTATATCACAGAACTTGAAACTACAAAGTGCGTTGTCCCATTTAAATGGTATGTTTTTTACAAAAATATCAACAACAGCAATAAGACAAAAGATCATGTAATGTCTTAATTTCATCTAAATCCTGAAACTGTTCAAAGTATTTCCCCTTTGAAATGTATATAAATCCAATCATTAGTTACTTTTAAATGCTCTAATTTCTTTAAGTTAGTGTAACAAATCATTTTTAAGAATGAGGCGCTTTCTCAAAAACTCCTCATTCTATACACAAAGTGACACTTTTGGCTTTATCTTTGCTTAATCCTCATTATGCCCCCTACCACTGAGGGAGACACAGAGGCCCAGAGACTCAACAAAAAGCACTTAGTTACCAAAGATCATCCAGGTAGTGGCAAGGCCAAACACCAAATTTCCTACCATATCACCCCAGGACTCGCCATGGTAAATGACTGCATGTTTTTTAATCCATTTTTCCACAAAGTCTCTTTGCTCTTCCAGGTTTCTCTTTTATTTTTTTCCCCAGTTGAAGTACAGTCTTCTCTACTTTCTTAAAAATCTTAAGATACTTAGCAATCATCAATTTTAGGGGCGCCTGGGTGGCTTAGTGGGTTAAGCGTCTGACTTTCGCTTGGGTCATGATCTCGCAGTTCGTGGGTTCGAGCCCCGCGTTGGGCTCTGTGCTGACTGCCAGCTCAGAGCCTGGAGCCTGTTTCAGCCTGTGACTTCCTCTCTCTCTGACCCTCCCCTGCTCACGCTGTCTCTCTCTCTCTCTCCTAAAAATAAATAAAACATTAAAAAAAAATTTAAAAAAAAAGATACTTAGCAATCATCAATTTTAATTGATCTCAAGGAGAAAATACATACATGAAACCCAAAAACCCTGGGTAAATAGCAGAGCCAGAGGAAGAACCATTAGGAAAAAAAGTAGCAAATAGGTTATAAACTGATCACTGATTAAAAACAGGAAACTACAGTTATTAAAATGAAATGTTATACCAGGGATATCCTGATGCAAGTAGGGATGGATGTACAAGAACTATATATGCTTCTTTCCTTTTCCATTAAAAAAATACATAAAAGAGAGATACGTTCAACATGATTACCTAAAATAATCCTATCTACACGTTGAAAAAAATACTATAAAGTATGATGTTTATTTCCAGTACAAATGTTTCACTTTGGGAAGAAATACAACTTTTAGAATACTGAAGCCTATTGTTAATGTATGCACATTAGAAATTATTTGATAATTCACAACATGGTTTCCAAAAAGAGTATTCCCAGAATAACTCATTGTTTGTACCTCCTAGTGTAGACAATCTGTAATAACAGCATCAGCATCTTATGTCCCCTGGATAATTTAATTAGGCCAAACTGAATTTGATATGCATTTACTTCTCAAACGGTCTGGCATAGGGGTATGCCTGTCAGGTACGACCCATGAAGTCCATTGTCTACAAAGGATGTCTGTGATCAAAACTCACATTTTAAGCTACCAAAATACTATGATATTTGGAGGAAATGTTTTATTCTTAGTGACTCCCTCAATTGCCAACGTACAAGCTAATATATTGCTGTGCATAAACCATGCATTCAACTTCAGAATAATTCAATTACCCTTTGGAAAAATTAAACGCACTCTCAGTAACAATGCAAACATGCTGCACTTAAGGAAACATTAAAGTCTACCCCAAATTATTTAAGAATAGCCTAAAAGAAATCTAAGTAATGGATGATGGAAAGGATTTTCACTCTAAGAGATTGTAAGATTCTTACCAGAAGAAACTCATAAAAAGATCACTGTTCGAGGGAATCAGGAAACAATTATCTGGCCTGCAACCTTGGGTCAAGCACTGACTTCTTCTAGCCCTGTATTCACTTATCCTAAAACAAAGATAATTTATATTCTGCCTAGAACACAGGATGATAAACATATATAAAAATGTTTTGTTAATATCTAACAGGTGCCAAACTACTAATCAAATTAATTCTCATGGTAGAATTTGGTGCAAGCTTAAAGATTTTACTCTTCCTTGTCCAAACCAGCAGTGCTCAGTGATGGGGCTCTGGAGTCTCATTTGCAATCATTAGCCTTAAGAACCACAGAATAAAAGAAAGCACCACAGAGGCTAATATTCTGACACAGAAATTAGAACATCTTGAAAACCCATAGGTAATATGCAAAAGGAGTTATGTGTGTCACTAGGATGGACAACTCGCTGCTACAGGGCTGATATATGCCCATATATATTCAGTTAATTCACACTCTGCAAAGGGAGAGGAGGAGAAGAGAGGGGAAGGGGGGAGACAGGGAAAGAGGAGGGTGCTGGAGGGGAGAAGAGAAAAGGGAAGAATGGAAGTGATTGGAATATTCTGTTTGATGGGCACCCTGCTACACTGTTAGTGGGAATGTAAACTGGTGCAGCCCCTCTGGAAAACAGTGTGGAGGTTCCTCAGGAAACTAACACTAGAACTCCCCTATGACCCAGCAATAGCACTGCTAGGAATTTACCCAAGGGGTACAGGAGTGCTGATGCATAGGGGTGCATGTACCCCAATGTTCATAGCAGCACTCTCAACAATAGCTAAGACGTGGAAAGAGCCTAAGTGTCCATCAACGGACGAATGGATCAAGAAGATGTGGTTTATCTACACGATGGAATACTACATGGCAATGAGAAACAATGAAATCTGGCCATGTGTAGCAACATGGATGGACCTTGAGGGTGTTCTGCTGAGTGAAATAAGTCAGGCAGAGAAGGACAGATACCATATGTTTGCACGTATAGGTGGATTAGGAGGAACTTAACGGAGGACCATGGAGAATAAGAAGGGGAAGAATAGTTGGGGAGAGAGAGGGAGGCAAACCATGAGAGACTCTTGAATGCCTAGAACAAATGAGGGCTGATGGAGGTGGGGGAGAGGGGAAGGGGGATGATGGGCATGGAGGAGGGCACTTGTGGGGGATGAGCACTGGGTGTTATATGGAAACCAACTTGACAATAAACTATTTTAAAAAAAAGTATATTGTTTGAATTTATATCCAGAACTAGCTTCCATCTGAAAGCAATTGCCCAGGTTAGGAAGAGAAATTGGAGTCCCTCAACTGGATATCCAAAGATAGCATTTGTGACCTTTTATGGTAGCAGCTATTAGGGTGAGTTTTAGAGTTATTGCCAAAAATTGTAGCATATTTGTTATTGCAACAGCCAAGCAGTTTTCTTCCTTCTCTTACCACCCTCCACAGATTAGACACAAATCAAGGAATAACCTGAAAAGTGAAAAACAGAACGATGTTTTTTCCCCTGCTGCCCATTCCAGAAAGAACACCAAGAGGTTGTTTTGTGTCACCACAAAATATAGGTGTTCTGTTCTGAGCGCAGTTGCTCTGGACCCATCCATGAATGTCAATACTAGATATGGGTCTTGGGTTCAGGCCCAGACCGGGACATTAGAAAGACACTGTGTGTACCTCAGCCCTGCCAACAGCAATGTGGAAATTAGCTGAATGGGGTCAGGGGCGGGTTTAGCAACTGTGGGGGCAACCCTATTACAAAGGGCATTGGAACAGTTGCCTTGTCCTAGCGCTGCAGGCCGTGCCGTCCAGTGTAACAAGAATGCCTGTGTGCCACCACCTCAGCAACAGGCTATTTGCTAAGTGGCCACTATCACATTTCCTATTGCAAAATAAGGGTGACTCATTATTTCATCCATCTCTAGTCCCCTCCTCCAACTTCACTCAACTGACCCCATTCTTGTCCTGACCGGATTATACAACTGACATACTAATACTGAAAATTCAAACCAGAAAATAAAATATTGGGTGTTTTTGGTTTTTTGGTTTTCTTTTTTGGTTTTTTTTTTTTTTTTTTTTGCTTTGGTGAAATAAAATACCCTAAAACAAGCATGGCTTACACTGAGAGGCAACTTAGCCTACAAATGTATCCTACCAATCATCCTAGGACAGAGTACATGGCTACATTCCATTTCTAAACCAGAATGCATAATATCTTCAGTTTTGCAGTTTCAAGATAGAATGGTGCAACAGAAGCTACTGGTTCAACATCTTTTACCAAGTTCATATCCATAAATGCCACTGAAGTAGAGATATAAACACTGTTAAGAGTCATACCCTCTACACACACAAAAAGAAAGAAGAAATAGAAAGAAAGAAAGAAAGAAAGAAAGAAAGAAAGAAAGAAAGAAAGAAAGAAAGAAAGAAAGAAAGAAAGAAAAGAAAAAAAAGAAAAAGAAAATGAATCCTATCATTAAACTGTGTGAGCTAAAACATGCTTCCAGACAAATGAAAAATTAATTTATGAGGAAAAAAAGGAATGGAAATCCAAGAAATTAATGTCTTAGTGGTCCCAAGTGTTAACTCCCTATTTATTCTTCTGAAATTCACTAACACCCACAATAATTCTCTGTAAATAAGTTCATGTTGATTATTCTATTACTGATTCAGCCATATGAGCAATTACTAGCAGTTAGGTCTGAACAATACCCTCCTGTTAAAGAAGTGAAATCCTCCAGGAACCAGGTGAAGCAACTAAGCCCATTTACCTGGTATGAGGTCAGTGGGCAATTTTCATTAAAGAAAGTTAGGGACTCAGGTTAGCTTTCACTGATCTTGTTAACTCCTTGCTTGGATATTGACCTTGTGATTTTGCCTCTGGTTTTCTCTGAGCTTTACTACATTCTTTAATTTCCTGTGTGATTAATCTTCAGCCCAGGGAAAATGAAGCTGATGTTGAACCATAAGAAATGGTTCTCATCACCTTTCCACACAGACATCTGTAGCATCTTCTAAAGTCTGGAAACTATTAAAGTCCATTTCAAAGCCTTAACTCTTTTGGTTTATGTGATTTGTGCCTTGTTAGAAAGGAAATCAATGTATTCCCTGTTACATCATAAAGTGGCTAGGAGGAAAATTATATTTACTCCAGCATCTCTAGATTGTCTTATGAAGTAAAAAAAAAAAAAAAAAAAGAATTGAGATCGGTATTTTATGGTTACCCAAGGAAAAATAACCTTGATTTTATCCAATTGTATTGTCAATTTCAGCATCTCTATTTCAGAACTTGAGTAAATTTAAAGTCAACATGCTATAGTTTATCGTTCAATCATTTAGAATCAATTATAAAATTTAAACTAGCACTTAATTTATCATCCAAAAAGAAAATTTAATATTATAACTAAAGTTGATTGATTTTTTCATTTTGAGTGAGAAAATACAATCATTTTTTTCAGTCATCCATGCTAAAAAGAGAAATAACCCAATGTAAGAAACTACATCTTATTTATTTTTGTATCTAGCACCGCAGGTGCCAGGTAGCTTACATTTTACAACTTGGTGGTAGACATTCCAGCTGTCTAGAGTTTCAGGAGGTCAAGCGTCAATGGCATCTTTTTTTCTGATCATGAGCTTGTTGGAATCACTTTTTACCTTGCTAGACTCTGGAGGCCCAGTTTCTCCACACCACCCCTGGCTGTCTGCACCACATTTTCCTCTCCTGTTTACTGCCTGCTGAATGAACTTCATTTAGGGCATTAACTTGAGTTCATTCTCCCAAATTCTGCCTCTGCATTCCTCATTCTATTACAATTCAATACAGTTTGGTTAACAATATCACTCAACAAATATTTATTGGAAGCTACCACGGTCATTGTTCTCGGTGCCTGGAACACTGTAGTATTTAAGAAAATCACAATCATTAGTTTGAATTCTACAGATGAGAATAGCCATAAGCAATGAAAGAAATAAATAAGTGACAATCTGAGGGAATGGTGATAACCCAGCAGTGGTTTGAGTAATAGGCTTAGTTTGCCCCCACTCAGATAGATGTAATTGGATTATTATTTCCGGAAAAGACTTCTCCTGACCCTAACTACTTTCCAATCAATCAAAAGGTAAGAGTGTCACAAACTGATTCCTCACCAATGAAGCAGCAGCTGTCTTCCTCATTAAGAAAAAAAAAAAGCTTTTGTTTTATTGTTTTGTTTTACAGGGTAGGGGGGGGCAAGAGGGGTATTTGAGACACAGAGAAAGAATATTTTCTTCTTCACTAGCTCTCTTTGTTCATTCCAGCCAAATGTATAATAATGTGTAAGATGTTTGAGGAGAGTGAAGAAGGATAAGGAAAGGGACTTCTTTTATTTTTTTGGATTTAAAAGCATGTGGCAAATTCAGATTTAATTATGGCTAACTTTATTTTTTTTTTTACAAATAGTTTATTGTCAAATTAGTTTCCACATAACACCCAGTGCTCATCCCCACAAGTGTCCTCCTCCATACCCATCCCTCCTCCCCCCACATCCATCAGTCCTCAGTTTTTGTCAGCATTCAAGAGTCTCTCATGGTTTGCCTCTCTCCAAGGAAAGGGACTTCTTCCAAAGACGAAGCAGATGCAGGGCAAACAGGGAATGTGCAGGACAAACAGGGAATGTGCAGGCCCCCTAAGACCCGGAACAGCAGGGCTGTTCACCAGCACTGGGCTGAAACAGACAGAAGTGGAGTGAGTGGTTCTAGGGACCCAGAACAAGAGAGCATGTGAGAAGAGGGCTACGTCACAGACACTGTGACCTTGGGTCAACGGGCAGAGCCTGACCAGGAGAACCCTTGACTTCAGTTTCCCCTTCCCTGGACTCCCTACTGATGCTCATTGGCCAAACTCAATAGTAAGCCAGAGGGAAGAAATACTGTGAAGTGCCCTAGTCACCTTCTCAGGTGTTATGGATTGAATGTCCACCCTCCCACCCCATTCATACGTTGAAGCCCTACCTATCTCCCTGTGCAATGGTATTTGGAGTTGGGGGTCTTTGAGAGGTAATTAGAATTGGATGAGGTCATGAGGTGGTGCCCACACTATGGGATTAGTGGCCTTATTAGAGGAGACACTATAGAGTTTGTACTCTCTACACACACACACACGCACACCAAGAAAAGCCATGCAAGTCCACACCAAAAAGGAAAAGAGCCTTCATCAGACACTCAACCCTACTGGACCTTGATCCTGGACTTCCCCACCTCCTGAATGGTGAGAAAACAAATCTGTTGTTTATGCCACCTGGTCTACCTTGTTACAGCAGCCTAAACCAGCTAATACACAAGGAAACAAAGCATAGGAATAGGGTAGAAAGTAGATCTAAAGAGGCAAGCAGACAATATTCAGCATGTTCACATGTAGTTTATAAACCAAAAGTTATCAACAGTATGGCTCCAAGTATGAACTAGCTGATATTTAAATTATTAATTCAGTCAGAAAATGTGCTATTGCTAAATATGTTGTGTACTGAGTCTCTTAGCATAAGATAAAAGGCCTCCTCAAAAATTTTTGCCAGCTTGTAAACACCATTAATTGACAAGCAAAACCTTTGAAAGGAGTTGACAAAACAAATGTTCCTTTGCACCCCAGTAGTACTAAGGCTTTAAGAATATTTTTTTCTATTTAATTTCCAATGAGATTAGTATTTTGTAGTAAACTGTCATGGTTTTAGTACCCATACATTTACTCCAAATGGGATGTTTCAATCCTGAGGCATAAAAAATGGGAAAATCATGATATTGTCAGATCACATTAATTTCAACAATTACATAATTAAATTCATGAAGCCAGCTGAATAGACCTAAAATTTTACATCATATGACTTCACTATCTAATATGTGAGTTTATAGAAGCCCTGGGTCAGATAAAATGCCACAGATTTATTAGGGGATATAAAACTATTATCAGGAAAAGAAGTTAAAATAAAGTTTCTTTAAAGTTTTTTTTTAAGATAGTGTCCATTTGAAACAGATCATCACAAAACAACCTAGCCAGCTCAAATAAGCTGATAGTTTCAAAAAAGAGAAAATCACCATGATTTCTAATTAAAGCTCTTTAAAATCGGAGGAAAAAAAAGGAAGATGACTTCAGATGTCTGTGAGATATCCACCCTTTAAAAAAAAAAAAGGTGTCTTTTCTTACAACTTAAAAGCCAAGAAAACAAATTAGAAAATTTTAAGTTTTAATGAGGCTTTAAATCTGTGTATTTAAAAAGGTCTTTTAAAAATATTTTTCCTCCAGAGGCTCCTGGGTGGCTCAGTCGGTTAAGCGTCCAACTTCGGCTCAGGTCATGATCTCATGGTTCATGGGTTCGAGCTCCATGTTAGGCTCTGTGCTGACAGCCAGCTCAGAGCCTGGAGCCTGCTTCAGATTCTGTGTCTCCCTCTCTCTCTGACCCTCCCCTGCTCACTCTCTCTCAGAAACAAATAAAACATTTAAAAAATTTAATATTTTTCCTCCTGATGATCTTTCACAAAACTTTTAAAAATATGTTACTTTTTAAAACATGTTGTATCTAACACAACATGTTTATTATCTGCAGGGAAAGGATGACAAATATGATTTAATAAACAACTACTATGTACTAAATTGTTGGTTGCTTTACATACTCCATCTCATCTCATCCTAAACACCACCCTCCAGGACAGAGATTATTTTCACCATCTCATAAGGTACCTGTAGTCAGCTCTGTCTATCTCCAATTTGCCAGAGCCTAAAAATAGTGCCTGATACTTGTATCAGGATGCACTCAATAAATGTTCCTGCAATGAATGAATGAATGAATGAATGAATGAATGAGGCTACTATAGTTTAAGTACCTGTGGTCACGTGAGCTCAAGTCTGTCTACCTCCACCACTCATTCTTTTATCAACATGCCATGTTGAAAGTGTGAGGCTCAAAATAGTCACAGGACAAAATCACCACATAATATTGTTCTTAGGAAATGCAGCCTCTCTGACTTACAGCGATTTGTTCATATAATTTAGATGATGTTCCACACTAAAATACCTTCACAAGCTGACAAAACTAGATTAGAAGGGAAAATGGACCAAAGAGAAGGAAAGAAAAATGCCAAGAATTTAACAGGGCAGTGTCTAAGGAGAGGGGCTTCAGGCAGTGGTGAACAAGGGTAAGACCATCTGTGAACCAGATAAGCTCTTTGAATCAGTGAAGTTCTAGAAGCACATACTTAGAGTAAAGATCTGCATTTAAGCAAATTACTTAAGGGGAAGATGTACAGGAATTTAACAGGTGTCACAGCTGGTCCCCCAGGGCATCTTTGTGTAACAGATACAGCTCATGGAGACCCTGGGTGCCTCAGTGGGTTAAGTGTCTGACTCTTGATTTCAGCTCAGGTCATGATCTCATGGTCATGAGATCAAGCCCTGTGTCAGGCTCAGTGAGGATCACAGAGCTTGCTTAGGATTCTCTCTCTCCCTCTCTCTCCGCCCATCCCTGACTTGTGCGCTGGTTCATGGGTATGCTCTCGCTTGCTCTCTCTCTCTCTCTCTCTCTCTCTCTCTCACTCAAAATAAATAAATTAAATAAACTTAAAAAAAAAAAAAAGAAAGAAGAGATGTAGCTTTATGCGGAGCTGGCTTAGAGAGCCACTGATGTCTTTGTGGGAAAAAGAAAATGGCACACCAGACTTGACTGTAAGCAACAGCTCTGAGTGCCTGACTGAAAATGTCCACTGAGAAACAGCATGAGCTACGGACTGGAGGGAAAAACAAAAGTGGTGAGAAAGTCTGTCCCTGCCAAGAGCAGTCAAAGGCACATGAAGAAACAACGGTACACATCCAGGCTTGGTTCAGCACCAGGAAAACCCATCTGTCAAGTGATGGACAGCAGCAAATCGTATCAGACAGCACAAGACAAAAATATTCCTTAAAACCCAGTCCTTCACCAGATGCCTTCTTAATTAAATGGGGCCAGGCCACATTTCTCTGGCCAGTTCCTGATGTAGGCTTTAAACATATCCCTAATGCTTGTCTTCTCCCCACAAGGCTCCACGTGGCTTGGGAAGCTGACATTTGGTAACTGGCATATTCCTGCAGGAAATGTGAAGTCCTGGAAATAGCCAGATGAATAGAGAGAAAGCCATCATATACAGTCACTCTCTGCCCAGGTCTCATCTTTGGCCCCTCCAGGTCTTTCTGCCCTGGTCTGACTGCCCTGAGGTTCAACTGTATAGACTTCAACAAGGAGCCCCCTGCCTTCTGACGTCCATTTGGGTTTGGCAGTTGGGGAGCCCTGGAAGGAAATAGGAGTGGGGGAGGGGAGTGGGGCCTGGGTATTTATTCTTCTGGTTTTTGCAGGGTCCCCTCTAGCTGCTGTGGCCCTCACCTGACAGTCACTGACGTTCTCCAGGTGGTCTGCTCTATACACCTCTCTCCTCTGCTTTCAGGAACCTCGTCCCCTGTGCCCCCCACCCTAGCCCCTTATCTCTGTAGATACAGAAATGGCAAGGACTGTAGGGGCTTCCTGTCCTGAGTCCTGGATTATCACCAGGCCTTCTGTCCTCTATCTCTATAATAAATCATTTTATAAACAAATTCATCTTGAATTATTTTAATTTGAGGGCACCATCTCTTTCATATGTTTCATACTGGGACCTTGACTTATGTAAATTTATTTATTTATTCATTCAGCTAGTATTTATTAAACACCTTCTGTGTGCCAGGCATTACTCCATGTGCTGGAAATACAGCAGAAATAAGATAGGCAAAGAAATGTGTACACGCACGCGCACACACACACACACACACACACTGCTACTGTGCAGTATAACATAGTTATTAACAGTACAGAATGCAGTTAAACTATCTGGTTTCAAATTCTTGCCCTACTCTTAACTGTGAGATTCTGCAGGGATTTGCTTAAGCTCTCTGTGCCTCAGTTTATTCATTTGCAAAATCAAAGATGACAGATAGATGATAGATAATAGGACCTACTTCCTTAAATTGTTGAGAGGATTAAGCCAGGTAATGCTAAGCAACCGATCAGCCCTGAGTGAAAGCAATCCTCTTTTATTGTCTCCTAGAGCCTCCACTCTGATGGAGGGGGACAGAGGAGTAAAAACAGTCTCTGTAATACTGTAAACAGGCAATGGTGATCTAAGCACAGTAACTTGAATTCTCCAAGAGTTGGTTTTCTCATCAACTGATCACTGTGAGAAAAATAAACCCCATCTTGCACTTTGAGGAAGATGTAAATTAGATTATATACATAAAACACCCAGTACAAGGGGTCCCTCAATAAATGCTCATCGTCTTCTATCCTTTTACTTCTTAATTCAGATTCCTTGTTCTTAGAGTAGACACAATGTTCAAAGTCTGGGGCGCCTGGGTGGCTCAGTCAGTTAAGCGTTCGACTGCGGCTCAGGTCAGGATCTCACAGTTTGTGGGTTGGAGCCCCATGTCGGTCTCTGTGCTGACAGCTCACAGCCTGGAGCCTGTTTCAGATTCTGTCTCCCTCTCTCTCTGACCCTCCCCTGCTCACACGGTCTCTCTCTCAGAAATAAAAAAAAAACATTTAAAAAAAACAAACCAAAGTTGGCTTATCCTATACTGACCCCCAGAAACAATGCTGGCTTCTGTCTTGCTCCCTGAAGTCCCACAATGGCTCCAAGGCAGGAGAGGATATTCCAGAAATGCATCCTGGAGCTGCAGGCGGGGTCCAGAGTCAGAAAGAAGCTGGGGCGGAGCCACAAGTCACTCTGTAGTCAGGGCAAGAGTGTGCAGGGTAGGGAACACAAGACAAGTGCTGACAGAAAGTTAGATGGCCACGTGTCTTGTATTTTCAAACATTCCTTCTGCTTTTGGTTTCTCTCGATTTTTAGTAAAAGTCCCTTTGAAAATGGCAACTTGTCCTAGCATGTTCAGGGAACACAGGAAGCTGCAGATTATGCATGCTCAGGCCAGGTTAATATACCATGAAAAGTCACCTCTGTGGTAGGAGGGAGGGGTCTGGGACAGAGACAGCCTTCAGCTCTTCCTAAGAGGAGCTGTCTTCCAGATGTGTCTCCCCCCCCACCTCTCTCACCCCCTCCCACCCCCTTCCACCCATTTCTTAGCAAAGGATGAATCAAAAGTACATACAGTAACATGTTAGTCTGTGTGAATCTGGTCATGGTGTCTTAGATTATTTTCTATATTTCTTTGTATATAAGAAGTGTTGTAAAATTTAAGATGAATCTCCACTTTGGGGAAATAATCAGAATTTTCAACAGATGGTATGCACAATAATATTTCTCTATTATTTATCAGAGAGAGGGCAAAAGGAAACAAACTTTAAAGCGCCAAAACTGAGGCTCTGTGAATTATGGAGTGCCCACTCAGCGGAATATTATGTTGTCATTAAAAGGGCCATAACTTACAGGTGTGAGTTATGTGACAAAGCAGAACAAAAAGTTTATTTGCAACACAAACAAATAAAATATGCTGGAATGTCAGCCCTAAATGCCCAGGAATTCCACAATAATGATAATAGTTAACATTTACTTACCATACATATAGTAGGTGCTATTTTATGTTGTTTATGTATGTGAGTTTATACAATTCTCAGAACTAATTTATGATTAAATATCATTATTATCCCCATTGTATGGATGAGAAAACAGAGACACTGAAAAGTTAAGGAATTTGTCAAAGTATAATGCTAGGAAGTGGCAGAAATGGGATTTGAGCATAGGCAGAAGTCGCTTTTAACCACTCTTCTCTACTGCTTCCCACAAATGAGCCATAATAATAATAGCTCCCAATTGTCAAGGCCAGCAATCATCTCAGTTAATCCTCACAACAGCCCTGTGTGTAGAGGTTATTAACTCCATTACAAAGATGAAAAACTCATCAGAGAGAGGTCTAAGTAATACACCCAAAAACCCAAAGCCAGAACTGAAATCATAGCCCAGATGCTAATCATGATGCTCTATGTTCATTCTTCCCTTTCCTAAATCCTCTACAGTGAGCACCTATTACCTTGACTAAAAAATTAAAAAAAACACACAACACAGAAAGACAAAAAGTCCAAAAGAAAAGGTACTCTTAACAACCACAAATGTATACTAATAAAACATTTTAGATTAAAAAATCAAATTTTAAACTCTCATTTTGTAGCTTTCCATTAAGTCTTCCTTCATATTCATTTCTCACATTACTGTAAGAGATGACATACAATTTTACATCCCCCAGCAATGATTCTGACAGGCACACTTGGGAAGGGCAACATTTCTTTATTTGATTGGCTGGATATAGCCACTGCCACCGGCAGTGCACATCTAGAATTCAATTTAATGGAATGACCAATGATTTTCTTTCCAAGCTATCCGAGTTGTGTCTCGTTACCCATTAGCAACCAGGAATTACTAATCACTGGGTGAGCTGAAAGCTATACATAAGCACGTGACACGTCACAAAACAGCCTCCTGCTTCTTTGGGGAATATTGCTTACATGCTGCATCGCAAATTGGACAAAACAGGCCCATGATATTTTGAAGCTGCTGTTGCAATGCAGACATTTAGACTGAGAGATGAAGGGCGTGAAAGGCAAGCTGCCATTACCACCAACCTCACCTCACCCAGAAACCTTCCTTCCTCTCAACACTCCCCCCCCACCCCCTCCCACATGGGCACAATGAGTCTCGAGGCAGAGCAGAGGTGAGCAAAAAGGTGGGGATTAGAAATATTTCATCAGACAAACTACACATCTCTGCTACTACTCAGCTCACATGCTAAGCAACATATCTCTCTTTTCCTCAGAGTTCAGTTGTCCTTCAATTGGCTAAACCTCCAATTCCTCATTTTGCTCTTAAAGCTATAATGGTCATCTTCATTTACTTTCAAATAATAAAGCCCCTTGCTTGATTTCCTTTTTAAAATTTTAGGGATGGATATTTCTACAATCTGGAGATCTCCTAATTATGCTAACTAAAGAGATATTCAGGTCACAAGGTTGACTACTCACAGCTCCAGGCTCAGTTAAATTTAGACCAATTCTAGGCCCTCAATAATGCACATCCACAGTATTTAATAAACTTTAAAATAATCATCTTGGGGCATAGGTAGCCCACCTCAGACACTTACCCAGTTAATACAGTCTTTATAAGCAATAAAGGATTTTTTTTTTTTTTTAATTTTAATGGGATGGGAAACTCGAGGACTCTGGAGGAAACAGATCACCATGGCAGGGCTATTCCCCAAGAGAGAAATAGCCAGAGATGAGGTGAGATTATACTCCCTGGAGGCTTGGTGGGATACGAGAGCACAGTACCTTCATGCAATTCCTCCTTACCACTGCTTCCACTTACCCAAGTAAAATCCTGCAAAACATATGAGCTCACAAAGATGCTGAGTATAGACGAACTTCCCATAGAAATGGTCTACATATGGAATTCTGGATCCTGGACTGACTGGGGCAAACGTATACACTAGTGATACATGTTTCTAAGATTATAAAAGTAGAATGTAGTCACAAAAATACAAACTACAAAAATGAAAAGGCAGACAGTAAAACTCTAGGGGAGCTTTTTAATGATCTGGAGTTAGGGAATGATGTCTTAACCAAGAGACTAACATAAATAAATTTTATAACAGAGGGGAGAGGGTAGGGAGCCTGGGTGACAAAGTCGATTAGGTGTCCGACTGGGTTTCAGCTCAGGTCATATCTCATGGTTCATGAGATTAAGCCCCAAGTGGTGTTTTGTGCTGACAGTGAAGAACCTGCTTGAAATTCTCTCTCCCTCTCTCTGCCTCTCGCCCATTTGCCTTCTCTCTCTCTCTCTGTCTCCTCTCTCTCTCTCTCTCTCTCTTTCTCTCTCTCTCTCTCTCCCTCTCCCTCTGTCTCAAAATAAATAAATAAACTTAAAAAAGAAAAACTGGGGCACCTGGGTGGCTCGGTTGAACGTCTGAGTTCAGCTCAGCTCATGATCTCATGGCTCACGAGTTCAACCCACACGTTGGGCTCCATGCTAACAGCCTAGAGCCGAGAGCCTGCTTCAGGTTGTATGCCTCCCTCTCTCTGCCTCTCCTTTGCTTGTGGTCGTCTCTCTCTCTCTCAAAATAAGTAAACATTAAGTTTAAAAAATTTAATAAAAAAAGAAACTAAAAGGAAAAGACTGAAATAGATTAATTAAATATAAAAATTATAGTTCAACCAAAGAAATGATTTTTTAAAAAATGAATAAAAAGAGTATCCAATGGACAAAAGACAATCTCTTTAACAGATGGTGCTGGGAGAACTGGACAGCAACATGCAAAAGAATGAAACTAGACCACTTTCTTACACCATACACAAAAATAAACTCAAAATGGATGAAGGGCCTGAATGTGAGACAGGAAATAGTCAAAATCCTAGAGAAGAAAGCAGGAAACAACCTTCTTGACCTCAGCCGCAGCAATTTCTTGCTCAACACTTCTCCAAAGGCAAGGGAATCAAGAGCAAAAATGAACTACTGGGACCTCATCAAGATAAAAAGCTTCTGCACAGCAAAGGAAACAGTCATCCAAACTAAAAGGCAACTGACAGAATACAAAAAGATTTGCAAATGACATATCAGATAAAAGGCTAGTATGCAAAATCTATAAGGAGCTCACCAAAGTCCACACCCAAAAAACAAACAATCCAGTAAAGAAATGGGCAGAAGACATGAATAGACAGTTCTCTAAGAAGACATCCAGATGGCCAAGAGACACATGAAGCAATGCTTAACGTCACTAATCATCAGGGAAATACCAATCAAAATGACACTGAGATACCACCTCACACCAGTCAGAGTGGCTAAAATGAACAAATCAGGAGACTATAGATGCTGGCAAAGATGTGGAGAAATGGGCACCCTCTTACACTGTTGGTGGGAATGCAAACCGGTACAGCCGCTCTGGAAAACAGAGTGGAGGTTCCTCAAAAAATTAACAACAGAACTCCCCTATGACCCAGCAATAGCACTGCTAGGCATTTACTCAAGGGATACAGAAGTGCTGATGCATAGGGGCACATGTACCCCAATGTTCATAGCAACTATGAACTATGAACTATGTTCACTTTCAACAATAGCCAAATCATGGAAAGAGCCTAAGTGTCCATCAACTGCTGAATGGATCAAGAAGATGTGGTTTATCTACACAATGGAATACTACATGGCAATGAGAAAGAATGAAATCTGGCCATTTGTAGCAGCATGGATGGGACTGGAGGGTATTACGCTAAGTGAAATAAGTCAGGCAGAGAAAGACAGATACCATGTCTTCACTCATATGTGGATCTTGAGAAACTTATCAGAAGACCATGAGGGAGAGGAAGGGGAGAAAAAAGTTACAAAGAGGGAGGGAGGCAAACTATAAGAGATTCTTAAATACTGAGAACAAACTGAGGGTTGATGGGGGGTGGAGGAGAGGGAAAAGTGGGTGATGGGCATTGAGGAGGGCATTTGTTGGAATGAACACTGGATGTTGTACGGAAACCAATTTGACAATAAATTTTATTAAATTTTTTTAAATAAATAAAAATTTAAAAATGAATAGGGAAGTCACAGATTAGGAAAAAGATCTTTGCCATGCATGCAACAAAGGGTTAGAACCTAGAATTTATAAAGAATTCTTACAGAACAATAAGAAATTTCACCACTGTTATGGGCCAAATGTTTGTGCCTCCCCACCAAATTCATATCTTGAAATCCTACAAATTAGGAAGTGGAGCCTTTGGATGAGGATTAGGTCACCAGGGTGGAGTTCTTATGAATAGAATTAGTGCCCTTTAAAAAGGACCTCAGAGAGCTCCCTCCCTCTCTCTCCATCAAGTGAGGATACGAGCAGTTGGCATTCTGTACATTGAAAGAGGACCTTATCAGAACCCAAGCATGTAGCACTCTGATCTCAGACGTCCAGACTCCAGAACTCTGGGAAATAAATTTCCCTAGTTTATAAGCCATCCAGGCTATGGTGTATTTGTTATAGCACCCAGAACTAAGAAAACCACACCAAAAACAAAAACAAAAACAAAAAACCCCACACCTCCATTAAAATATAACTCACTGAAGAAAAAAACTTAAGTGACCAATAATATGAAAAGCTGATCAACCTTATTAGTTATCAGGGAAGAGTGAATAAAAAATATAAGATACTATTTGTATGCACCAGACTGACAATGAAAATTAAAACTGAAAGTCTTCCTATACCACTGCTGGTGAGGATATGGAGCAGCTAGAGTTCTTATTACATGCCACTGATGCAAGCATTAATTGGAGAGCAATTTGGCAGTATTTAGTAAAGTTAAAGATGTGTATGTCCTACAACCCAGCAATTCCACTCCTAGGTAGATGCCCTGGAGAAAAATCTCAGATGTGTAAATACAGATTTTGTCAGCTTCCTATATTGAGAAAATCAAAATGCCCATCAATGAGAGGAAGGATGAATAAAATGGGATAAATTCATGCAATGCAAAAGTGTAGTGCAATAAAAATAAACTATATCTATATGTATTCATGTGATCAATCTCCAAAATCACAATGGTGAGCTAAAAAAAAAAGCAGATTATGAAAGTATAGCAGGTATCCTCATATATTTTATATAAAGTTTTTTATATATGCAAAATGATCATCTCATTTTTGGTTTAGATAAGCATGCATACATAGTGAAAGTATACAAATGTGTAGAAATTGATCACACCATACTTAAGTTAGGATTGCATCTAGGAAAAAGGTCAGAAGACCTGATAGGCTACACAGGGATCTTCAACTGTATTTGTTTTCTTTTGTTTCCCTTAAACTGGGGACTTAAGGATATTTTTACATTACTTTTATATTGGCTTAAAAAAATTCATAATAAAAAAACAGAGAGTAAAAGAACCCCACTAATGAAAGTAGGTGTAATGGGTGAAATAAGGACATGGAGGTCTACGACACATATACTCTATAATATCATCCCATTATCAAAATATCCAAACTTAGCATCTGGGATCCACTTGCAAAAGCCAATGTATTTTGCTTATCGCTGAGAATGAAACACATAGATATTAGATCCCCATACAAAAGTGATTCCAGGGATTTTCCTGTTTCTCTTCTTTTATAGAGAGCCACTACTTGTGTGCAAGACAGATGGACACTGAGATTCACTACTCAGACATCAAAACGTCCTGCCATGCGATGAGAGTCTGTTATAAACTACAGAGTAGAGGACATTCATTTTCACTTACCTTGGTCTTCACCTCAACTGCCGTATCACAGACAGGAAAAAAAGGAGACCCTATAGAAGCATAATGCAGAATCTTTAGGTGTGGACAAAACAAATGGTTAAGAATATATCCTCAGCAACTGTAGAGAGCAAAGAAACACAGGGACCACAAGAAGAAGAATCTGTGTGGAAACAGCCACCCTACCCTCCAGTACCGAATGGTGCCCTTTTTATGGCTACATGATGGGAAATAGATAAGAAGTACTTGTACAAGGGGGCCAAATTTTAAGGAAAATCTGTGGCTGTCTTATGAAAACCCCAATGGGTTAAATTAAATTTTTCCCCTTGAAAAGTCAATATTTGGATTTGTAAGGTCCAAGATAAGCCAGTACAAAATAGCATAAAAATCCCTTGACCTAACTCACAGTTTATACATTAAGTCAAACCAAAAATAAGTTATCAGCTGCTCTGTCAGTATAGAAAAATCAATATTTTCCTATCATACCATCTGCTTTAGCAGTGCAAGTTAATAAATTTAGCTGGTGAAATTTTCTTCTCTCTTTGGATTCTAGAGAAAGAAGATATATTTTCAATAGTTAATCTAGTCACTTACTATATAGAGCAATGAAAAATGAAATACTATTATTTGAAAATGTGAGTTTGCCATGTTCAGCAATAGAATTCTTCACCACTGAAATAGCAAACCTGTATGACATCTATTTTTCAGTATACTCCACCCCGGTCCTCCTATTTCCAAACTTCTTGCCCTGTTTGCCCCCCAAAACTGTATCAAGAGAATAAAATAATCCGAACTCTAGAAAGTAACTTGGCATTTGGGACCCATTTTCAACCCTACGTGTATTTTGTTTTTCTTTGACAATATAAAATTGACTCTATTTATGTAACTTGAATACATGTGGACTAGATCTACAAACCGATTCAATAAAATTTCGAATTTTCTCAAATTTTGTAAAGATCATTGTTATTGAAAGAGATGTGCACAGAGTGTCATCGTATCCTAATAATATGTATCTTTTAAAGACAATAAATTAAATAGGACTTCAACTTTTAAACCACAGGCAAACAATCCACAGTGGAAATAGGCTTTCACAGAAATGTTCAAAGCAATGACATGTATATTGAGTACCTACCATGTGCCTAGCATGTATAATGATATATCAAGAAATCAAGTTTTCTTATATGCATTGCTACAATACCCAGGCATCAAAACTGATGCCAGTATTTCTTTTATAATATTTTTAATATTCTACAAAAAGCTTTCTTTTAATTTTTACCCTAGAGATATTTTCCTATTAGTGTGCCTGGCAGCAAATGACCAGTCAGATAAAAGTTCCTTTTGATGTAAATTTCTCAGTTAGAAGAGTATATCCAAATTGGTAGAATCATCCTAATCAGGAAATAGTCTCATTTGAGAAATGGTGAAATTAACAGAGCTTTCTTGTTTCTGGTGTACTCTATGATGTCAAGAAAATGGTCTTTCTTTCAGAAAACTTTCTTTCAGGCTGCCATTTATCTTGTCCTCTGGGGCTGTTGAGAGTTAATATCTATAAAAGGCTTTGTGTTTTCTTCCCAAGAAGACGGTAAGCAGAAGAAAAGAAGTAGTATATCACTGCACTGTGTAGACATTTAGGTGAGTTCTATGCAACCTGAATGTAAAATTTTAAGTTTCCCACAAACACAATACAAAGACAGCCACCTGTGGTGTCATACTTCCACCGGAAAGTAGTATCCTTTTTATTATCTTTTTTTTTTCCCTAGAAGAGAAGAAAATAAAGCTTTTTGGAGTAAGAAAGTCCTAATAAAATAATAGAAAACATATAAGTAAAGAGTTTCAACATTCTCACAATGTAAAACAAATTTAGACGATACATAACTCTGTCCTCTAAAAACTGGAGCATCTAATTCAGTCCTGCAAAGTACTAGACGGGAACTCACCAAGCCTGTCGCACATCTGTTTATGCAAACACAACTGAGCAGGCTGAGAACTGTGGCCACGGTGCCGTCACTCGCATGGACACTGCTGACCTGACCCCAGAGGTGCAGCGGGCCAGGTTTGTAGTGGGGTGAGAGCAGGAGACAGGTCCTTCTGATGACTGACACTGGTAAATTTTGCATAATCCCAAGGGCTGGAAGTTTATCTTGCCAGCCAAATAAGAACCATGATAATAAAAACAGAAGTAATAGTAACCGTGATAATGATGATGGCATACACAGATGATGAAGGTGATGTAATAGAAGGAAAAAATATAGAAAGTCATCTGTTCTCCTTAACTTCTGCTAAGGCTACAGTACCTGAGCTGGGGAATTGCTGAGTACCTGGAGACCCAAGATCACACCTCAGGACACACCACACCAGGCCAAAGCCCACCCAACTGTGACCTAACAGTGGATAGCAGAGAAGTGCCCCCCCCACCGCCCCCAGGAAGGTTATAAGAAAGAAAAAAACCCTTCTCTTCTTAAGAACCACAAGTCAAGTGAAGACCATTCAACATCAGAAAGTTTACCAACATGAGAGTGCTATGAAATAGAAATACAAATCATTTAGCTTACATTTATCACTTCCTTAATTCCTAGTGTCCATTATTTTCTGCTTTTGAAAGCTGGTTTTGAGATGGGATCCTACAATTTTGAGAAGTGAGAATTCCTTGAGAGTTCCTGGGACCGTGGACATGATGGAAAGAAAGCTGTCCGCCTCTTTGGGGAATCCCAGGAGGGGCTCTGTAGCTGAAGGGGAGGCTCCCCTGTCTTAGGGTTGCATCAGGGATCCTGAAATACAGCTTGTCACAGCATGGTCAGAAGGTGCCACAGCACCAGAGAAATATGACATGCAATATCACTTTGCAATGGGACCTCAGTGTTAATGGCTGTAGATGATTAGGGTAGGAAATAAGAACTAAGGCATTTGATGAACTCACTGCAGTTACATAAAGTGGAAGTAGCTTGCACAGGGGCTAGTAGCTAGAAAGCATTAAATCCTTTCATCAGGAATTTCAAATGGATGTGAGGAGTACCTGAATAAGGAATATACATTTTCCTTTCACCCCCTCAAATGGCTTCAGAAGGTATCAAGATATTAAAATGTAGTTCTCAGGGGTCTTGCGTGGCTCCGTGGGTTAAGTAGCTGACTCTTGATTTTCTCTCCGATCTAGATCTCATGATTCATGGGTTTGAGCCCTGAGTTGGGCTCCATGCTGTCCCCATAGAGCCTGCTTGGGATTCTCTCTCTCCGTTTCTCTCTGCACCTCCCCTGTTCATGTGTGCATGCATGCATTCTCTCTCTTTTTCTCTCAAAATAAATAAATAAACTTTAAAAAATAATATGCAGTTCTCTGATGTGACTCATTATAACAAGTTCCATTGGTGTCAGATCAATCCATGTTTTAAAAGGATTTAGGGGATGAAACCTTTTATAGCCACTGCAATGTATCATTGTGTATGTGTGTGTGTGTGTGTGTATGTGTGTGTATACATATACATACAAGTATTTTTCTGTGCATTGACACTGAACAAATTTGACAAATATATAGATGGAAATCTATTTAACAATGAAACTTTGCTACTTATTACCTAGTAAGTATTAAATAGCCACCCTCATCACTTTCATGAAAATCCATTCATGTAGTTTCCACATGGTACTTACAGAGGGCTATAAAAGCAGGTGATCTAGAGAGTCATCAGATCATTATTTAGTATCTTTACAGTCGTATCTGAAGTTTACACCCTAAGAATAGTGCTAACCAACATATTACATGGTTCACAGAGCTGTGTACCTTGAGCACTGAAAGAGATACTATGCAACAGGAATTAAAAATTAATGTAGCATCGTTCATGCAATGGCACCAAACACAACTCCCCATAAAAATGATGGACTTTCACTTTCTACATCAATTTCTAAATTTTTCTCTTTTGTTAAATTTCCTGTAGACTTCACAAGTGAAGACCAATATTAGTCACAGAAAGCTGGGGTGTAAAGATATCATTATTCCAACCAGACTAATCTAGGATAGCTCCCACCATGCAAGGGATTTACAAATTTGAAATGGAAACTAATTGGAAAGCAGATATGCTCTCATCTGAATTTCTGATGATGCCATTTTGCAGGCCAAGCTTCCTTTTAGGCAAGGAGTTTTGTCCCTTACATCAGGCCCCAAATAGCTCCATCTATTTAGCCACCATCATCAGAAATTCTGAGGCATGCCAGAGCTCAGAGTGGCACAGGTGCATCTGCAAACAGCCCCACGCACAGCTGGGATGTGGTAATAAATGCTTGGCAGGCTGGCATTTATCAACTGTGTCTCTAATCTCAGAGATAACCAGGCAGAATACCATGGCTGCTTGCCATGGACTCGTAGCCGTTAAGTTTCCTGGCCTTGGCTTTGTCCTGATCAAGCCCCTGGGTAGCACTAGAACACACACAAAAAGGGGAAGGGAGATCAGGCTAGGACTGAGTGAAAGTTACAGTCATACAGAGAGTATGGAACTAAGCATGGTCTGTAGTTTTTATTTGGAGACTTGAAACACATGGCTGTAATTCATTATCAGTGTCAGAAATATTATTTCCCTCCTGGAAAGGGCATAGCAGGCTGTAACTCTAGAGAAAGTTTAATTTTAATCTTATATGCACTTGGGCTTCTAGCAAACTATTCAAATAATCACATTAAACCAGAATCTGCAGGTCTTTTGGCTTTGACACTGGCTAAAAAAGCATTCCTAGGCTTTTCCTAGCAAAGATGAGTAAGATCGTCAACGAGTTGTATCCTGGTAGGCCCACCTTCTACTTTCAGGTCAAATTCTAAAATAAAGCATAGTATGGTTTGCAAGAGCCTCAGCCTTGTCTTAGAAGAAGTTATAGTTTAACTTACAAAATTAAAAATGGGGGCACCTGGGTGGCTCAGTCAGTTAAGCATCTGACTTCAGCTCCAGTCATGATCTAGCAGTTTGTGGGTGTGAACCCTTCATCGGACCCTGTGCTGACAGCTCGAGCCTGGAGCCTGCTTCTTGTGTGTGTGTGTGTGTGTGTGTGTGTGTGTGTGTGTGTGTGTGTGTGTGTGTGCGTGTGCGTGTGTGTGTGCGCGTGCGTGCGTGTGCGTGTGTGCGCGCGCGCGCGCAGGTGCTTTTTCTCTCAAAAAATAAACATATTAAAAAAATGAAAAGTGACATGATACACACAGAAGTGATGCAGAAATCAGAACCAAAAAAATCAACAGATATTTAACAGTTCTCATCTCTTTATAGCTAATAGTTTTTAAAGTGAACTAATGCTGACTAGGTACTTGGCTACATAACAGCCCACTAATTCCTATCCAGTGACCTTGATACTAATTTTATAAACAATATAATTGAGAAATGTAACTATCAAGAGATTCTCTGTGGTCATTTCTTTTTTAAGAAAAGCAATCTATATCCTATATACAAAACGTCACCTTCACTATAATTGTTCAGCTGTAGACATGGAGATACAATTTCATGTTGCTAAGGTCCCATTTTAATTCCATAAAGCAAATTAATCTATACGTTGTTAGTATTCAGATGTACATTAGCCCTAAAAGCCAAAGAAAATTCCTATCACCTACTTATTAAATATACTTAGATCACTGCCAATGAAGAAGTCCTCAACGAATTATATAGATCCATTTGGAGGTTGCAGGCAGACAGAATAATAGAACCAGTGGCATGAGTCTCAGAATGGTGCAGAAATGCTGATCAGAAAGCTGCATTTCAGAGCAAGGAAGGCATTTCCTACCCCTGAGAAACAAAGGTTGTGAGAAGTTTGACTCCTGACCATTGAAAGAGCTATAGGAAAAGCCTTGGGGACCAGGCTTGGGGACCACATCCTCGGGGGCCAGACAGGTTACAACTCAAATCAAGAAGATGGGAAAATATTTGGAGATGTAAAAAGAATAGGAAGAGAGAAGAGTGGAGGTTTGGTTCGTGAAGATAATAGTTTAGGGTTGATGTGTGACCTTGGGGTTGTAGCACTGACCAAAGGAAAACAGGCACGTGGAAGATAAGTAAATTTAGCCCCATTAGTGTCTGGGAGCAATGAACAATAAGGCTGGAGAGGACCCCACTGTGGCCCATAGCAGATGCTCAGCAGATACAGTGGTTGGTAGCAATGACCAAATATAAGCCACATGGTCCTTCGCCCAAAAGATAGGTTGTCTGAATATGTGGCTGGCATTTCCCAATGCCGGGTCCACTGCTGTCACTCTCAATGGCCTCCCGATTGAAGAGGGTCAGACAATGAATGAGTGAGCCACTAACCCATAGCTGATTCCTGTATCTTGGATCCAGTGGTGATAACAGAAAGCCAGCTCACCTATCCTTTATACCTTGGATTCCTGAACACCGAGAGTTCCTCTGTCCTTTCCTCAGGACGCTGGGTCCTTGGGCATTTTCTCTGGTGTTTGCTTTGGCCCTTTGTGCCTGTTTGCACTGTCCTTACGCTGTTTCTCTCCCATCTTCTATTTGTATAGTTTTCTTCTAAATGCTATTTTGCTTAACTGTAGACGTAACACAGACTTAACTGTGTTTCTTGTGCACATGTGGTGGTGAAAAAGACAGAAGTTTCTTACATAATGTAGTCCAGAGAGGCATTCAGGACTGGTGTGACACTCAGTGCTGTCACCAGGGAACAGATTTGCTAGGGTATGTCCCCCCCTCAAGGTCATCTGGTCTGAGGTGTAGGCCAGGAAAAGAGAAGTCAGAACAGAAAAAGGCATCCTTCCGAGGATGCAGGATTCTCACAAGACTCACCAATACTTCATGTACAACCCACCAACCAGAGTTGTTACATGGCCACTCCTAGCTTCAAGGAAGGCTGGGAAAAGGTGACTGTATCACACAGGAACAGGGGTAGCTAATAGTGGGATCCTGAAACAAAGAAAGGAGAAAGTTTTACTGGGTAGAAACCAGCTGTATCTGCCACATGTATGGAGCTGTTTCTCTCATGACCTTCTTGCAAAGGTCCCTCTGAGATCTCTAACACCTGCCTAGGACGGCTCTCCCCACGCCGGCAACACCATGCCGTAGGGTGAGCAGGTAACACCACTGCCTTCCTAATCCCCACACACTTACTGAAGTCACCAACTAATCATCATCAACATGGTCCTCAAGACCCAGAATATCATTAATCAGTCCTACAGCCTTCGGAGGTTATTAATTCTGTCTGTGCTGTTTATTACCAACTGCACACAAGGATAATAAATGCCTACAGTCATTGGACTGTTGTGGGGATTCTGGTCAACACAGCACCTTTCCCCTTCCTGTCTGATTTACCCTCCAGATAGTAGAGAGCTGAGGAGACCTTCTTCTGAGGGGAGGCGTTTAAGGAGGTGCTAATCAGAAACGCAACAGACATGGTGTGCCTGGGTGTCTCAGTCGGTTAAGCATCCGACTTTGGCTCAGGTCACAAACTCCCATTTCATGAGTTCGAGCCCCACATTAGGCTCTGTGCTTGGAGCTCCGAGCCTGGAGCCTGGAGCCTGCTACAGATTTGGTGTCTCCCTCTCTCCTCCCCTCCCCTGCTCATGCTCTGTCTTTCTCTCTCAAAAATAAATAAACACCAAAAAAATTTTTAGTAAAAAAAAGAAGCCCAACAGACATGCATAATAATCCAAAGAGACCAAGGGGGACAGAGCAGCGGAGAAACTAAAGCGACAAGGAAAGCAGAGACCCGATAAGAGGAGAGGATCTGCACAGGACGCTGGGATGCTGCTCTAACGATTCTGTGGGCCACCAGTGGTGGCCACCCCCGCCTTCACAGACATTGCAGAGAGGAAGCAGTTAACATGCTGACCCAGCATGACACTTCACACTAAATCGCTCTTCACCTTCACTCACATCTGTGCTCTCAGGAACACACTAGAAGAGTACAAAATTATGCCTTCCACTTCAGGAAAAAGCACACCAGTAAAAGCAGATCGAAAATAGAAAGAAATCATGTGGTTCCTGAGATTGATGAACTCACGTCTGTTCTGAAGAACCGAGGGAAAAAAATTGCTTTAAACTAACATTTACCGAGAGCATATTTTACTATGTGCCACACACTGCTTGAGATGTTCTGGACGCTCTACTTCATTTTATTCATGTCGTGAATTTGTGGTTAAGGTGTAATAATGCCCCCCATTTGGCGAAGGAGGAAACTGAGGCAGAGAGGGGTTACATGACTTTGAGCCAGCTAGGAACACCTGCAGAGGTGGGGGATGGATGACCTTGTACGGAAAGGGATGCTTTTTGGGCACCGGCTCTACAACAAATCCTCAGTGATGGTGACCACCATGGCAGGGAGGTCCCATCCAACTATATAACCTTAACAAAGTAGACAGCGATTACCCAGGGCCATGTTTTACATCAGGCAATAGAGCACCATCCACAGCGCTGCTTGCAGTTACTCACAGCGAGGTCGTAGTTCCTTCCTGACAGAATTTATGCACACACTCAAAGATATGTAGGGCTGTGAAGATGGATTAAGCATGCCACTGGGAGTGCACTTATGCACGGAGACAAGAAGATGCTCTGGAAAGGATAAACTATTTCTGCAAAGGGTTTAAAAAAAAAAAACCTCCGAAGCTATACAGCAGTTCTTTTTATCAAGCAAAAGCTCAAAGGTGGCATTAAAGATTGTCTCTGTTATTCACTGCTATTTTCAGGAAGCAGGGAAGTCTGCAAAAAACATGTTCCATCTTCCAATTTGACATCCTCAAATAATATAATTTTCTACGTGGGTCTGTTAATGTTATTTTTGTTTCCCTTTTTAGTTTTGACATTTCAAAATGGAAATCCTTGAAACTAGCAGACAAATCTTGAACTAGTAACAGTGAAGGCATCATATCGCCCCAACACGTTGCTCTCTTGACAGATGTAATGGTTTTAGATCTGAAATCAATAAAATTGCATTTTAAAATAACCACGACACATAATATTCTCATTAATTCCATGAATAGCACATGACCTCTAAGTTTAATCAGTAACAAAATGCTAATTAAAGTTTGGAAATGGATCAATTTACCTAATAGGAATGATAGATAACCATCATAAGAGAGGCTAAATGGAATGAAAAGAGGTAAGAGGAACATAATAAGATTAATTTTCTGAATAAAAAGAAAAGGCTAGAAAATAGAGACCTCCATTTTTCCTAGCGTTGAAAATTGACAAAATGCATCAAAGGAAATGGTTTTAAAATTCAGAGACCAGGACTAAATATCTTCAAATGTATTCTGTGGAATGTTTTGTTTTGTTTTTTTTTATTACATCTGCTTTTGGTTTAGTTACATGGCCAACAGTTTCATTCAGACCAATACATTTCCAGTGAGCAGATTTTTGAGTCCTCTTCATTTTACATTACATAGATAATGAGATGAGGGTGCCAGGGAAACACTTGCAGCGTATGACATGGCAGCCAATAAGGGGATCAAGGCTTTGGAAACAGGCTGGGGACAATCGTCCCCACAGGATTGTGTGCAGAAGACAGGAGACCTAGATAAAGCTCTGAGCACAGTGCCTACCACACTGTAAATGGCCAACAGCTCACATCTATTGTTATTATTACTGAAAAGCAACAAAATGATTCCTAGAAGGCACATTTTGCAACTGCAAGGGATTCTTAAGGAGCTCCACTTAATGAAGTAGCAGATTACCAAGTGTATTAATTAGCTCTGGTGTCCTGAAAGAGTTTATTCAATTTCCAAAACAATAAGATGTCTAGAAAGGGACTTAATGAAATCCCAGAAGAAACTTCACTACCCCTCTTTCTAAATGCCCTCTACACTTATACAGTTCGCACTCAAACACCACCCAAGGAACCGCCAACTCTAAGCCACAGGCTAGGTCATTACTGTTTTCGCCCACCCCCCTCCTCTGACTTCTTTTTACAGTCTGAGATCGCTCCAGATTGGAAGAGCATACCCATAATCAGTATCATCCTAAATGTTTATGACACATCCACAACACTGCCTCCAACTTCCTCAAATCGACTGCCCTTCTGAGAGTTCAGACCTTCTGTTTATCTTCAATTCCCCATCACCAGTGGCACAGCTCTCTTAGAAAACTTACACAGAAGCTCCCCTCCCTTTTCTTATCCTCTGCTTTTACTCAACCACTTATTGCCCATGTTTTATTTACACTACCTTAATGACATCTCTAAGAAACATAGAATGAAGTAGCCTATAGGAGCTTGAAAATGCTAGTTGAATGGAACTGAACTGTCAAGCCATGTTGCATCCGATTTCTCTGTGCTTTGAGTAGATGGTTCTACTCACAGAAACATGAGAAGTTTGGTCAGTGACAGGGTGAAGGTGTGAAAATCCACTGGGTTCATCTGATCTCACACAAAACCTAAGAAGAGTGATCTATGGAACATGGCAACTTTGATTTCTCTCTTGTGGTTCTAAACAGAAACCTGAAGCCAAAAGTATCAAGAGGAGCAGAAGATGGGGATAGAGATAGGGCTGCAGTGGAAGTAATGGACTTGGCATTTCTATGATCAGCTGGAGAGAGGAGTGAGCAGCACAGGAGGCAGAAGAATGCTCAGAGACTTCTTCTCAGAAGACTCCTGAGCACCACAATGCCTCTGGGAGAGCTCACAAACTCTTTCCCTGAACCTTACCACATATGGTCTCATTTTTCACTTCTTCCCAGCCCTACACTCATTCTACCTAAATATACTTCTATACTAGTTTACAATCAATATTGCTTTTTAAAAATTATCATACTTGGTCAACCTCTTAATAAAAATATCCCTATCTCGGGGCACTTGGTGGCTCAGCTGGTTAAGTGTCAGACTCTTGATCTCAGCTCAGGTCTTAAGCTCAGGGTCATGAGTTCAAGCCCCGCATTGGGCTCCACAATGGATGTGAAGCCCATGAATGAAAAAGAGAGAGAAAGAAACAAAGGAAGAAAGAAAGGAGGGACGGAACTAAGGAGGAAGAAAGAAAATACTCTTATCTCTATTTTAGTACTAATTATAACAACAGTAATTTTTGTCAGAAAAATATTCCTATCCCTCTCTTAGTACTAATGATAACAATAGTAATATTGTCAGACACTTCTCTACACACCTTCCTTATCTCATTTAATCCTCACAGCAATGCTGAGTGAAATAAGCCAGACAGAGAAAGACAATATTGAATGGCATCATTTATATGCAGAATCTGGGGTGCGGGGGGAGTCAAATTCATAGAATAAAGAGTAGAAAAGTAGCTTCCAGAGGCTGGGGTGGGGGAAATAGGGAGAGGCTGGCAAAAGGGTATAAATTCTTAACTCTAAGATGAGTAAGGTCTGAGGAGCCAATGCAAAACATGGTGACTACAGCTGATTACACTATATTGTATAATTGAAAATTTGCTGAGAATAGAATTTAAATATACTCACCAAAGAAACTTTAAAAGCATAAATATATATATGAGGTGAAGAATGTGCTAACCAGATGAGAAGATTCTTTATATAATGTATACATACATATCAAATCACCATGATGTACACTTTAAATTTAATCTTACCACTTTATTTCTCAATTAAAGCTTCAGAAAGCTGAGTACAACTGGCTTTCCCATTCTCCAGAGGATAAGTAATTTGCCCAAAGTCACAATTAGAAAATGCCAGAGCCAGATTTGAACCCAGTTCTCAGGCTTCTGAACATGTAGTAGGTAAGTTACTTCACCAAAGTCACCCAATGAATAATATTAAAGATTCGACTTGTGTTCTGGCCCCAGGCTCAATATTCTCTCTGCTGCCCTAAGCAGAACGTCTTTGCTCTCTGTCTTGAAGGGATGCCCCTTTTTCCCTTCCATCCGCCTACTCCTACTTCTGTGACAAGAAATGACTCCTATCTCCCAGCATTACTGAACTCGGCTAGCTTTTGTAAACAGTCACATTTTTGGCTGTTTGAGTTATACATATATATTCGTGTGTTCAATCAAAAAAATTTTTTTTTAATGTTTATTTATATTTGAGAGAGAGAGAGAGAGAGAGCGTGAGCACGGGAGGGGCAGAGAGACAGAGACAAAGACAGAATCGGAGCTGTCAGCACAGAGCCCAGTGTGGAGCTCAAACTCACAAGCCATGAGATCATGACCTGAGCCGAAGATGCTCAACCAACTGAGCCACCCAGCTGCCCCCCAATCAAAAACAAATGTTTTAAACATCTACTAGTTGTGGGCACTGTGCTAAGCATGGAGGCACAAAAGGGAATAAGACAGAGCTCACACTCCGATGGGAAGACAGATGAGTTAACTATGGAGTGGCGCTAAGAAGGGAAGGAACAACACCCAAGAGGCAGTGAGCGCACACAGGAGGTCGTTTATCAAGGCAAAGCCATCAGGGACAGGAACATTAGGACCTGGAGGTGCACTGAGGTCATTCAGTAGCGGGAATGGGGACAGAAGGAAGAGAATGCACAGGGACTAAGTGTGCCTAGTCAGAGAGGCTCCTCCTGGGGCCAAGGGTATGCAATGCAGAAGGGCTGGAAGATCAGCTCCAGTTTCTCTCTCTCTCTGTGTGTGTGTGTGTGTGTGTGCGTGTGCGTGTGTGTGTGTACAGGGTGGGTGGCGGAGCATAAGATGGTTGGAAGCACTGAATGTCTCTACGCTGATACTGACTTGAACAAAGTTGCTTTCCAGAAATCTCATTCTGGAAGTGAGGTAGAGACCAAGCTGGAAGTGGGCAAGTGTAAAGGCAGAAAGACCAGCGAGAAGCCGCCCTGAATTATGATGGTGTGGACTGGGTAGGGGGTGGTAAGAGACCTGAGAAGTTCTGGGGACAGAGAAAGGCATAGAGATAGATTAGAGAGAGGAATGAGGAAAAAGAGGAATCAACAATGAGGCTTGGGCTTCTGGCTCGATGGTAGGGCCTCATCAATGCTGTCTCGTCACCTCTGGACCACACTTACTGAGGCCTTCAAAGCCTATCATGTCTGGGTCCTGGCCACCTCTCCATCCCCACCTCGCTTGGTGTGGCTCACCAGACTGCCCTGCTGCATTCCCCTGCCTACCTCAAGCTTGTCTCCACCTTCAGCTCCCTTCATCAACTGTTCTGTACCTGAAGTAGACATTCTCCAAATTCACATCACTGGTTCCTTCTCATCCATCAGGTCCCTCCTGAAATGCCCCCTCCTCAAGAGACCCTCCTTGACCACCCTATCGGCTTTTTTATTTTTATTTTACAGTCCTTCTCACTATCTGCTTTTAGTTTCTTTGGTATTTATTATCTGCTAACTGCTATCTCCTAACTTCTAAGTGTATGCTCTTATGAAAGCAAGAGTCTCCAACAGCTCAGGCAGCACCAAGTGTATGGTAGGTACTCAGCAAATATTTGCAAAATAACTAAATGAATGAATAAATAAATGAGTGAGTGAATGAGTGGAGAACTTACAGGGACAGGAATCTGGGGACATACGAAAGAGTTCAAGTTTTGACATGAGGTACTAGATAGGTATTAGCCATAAGATCAGAGTTACTATCCAGAAGGTAATCAGCATGCAGCTCAGAACAGAGTCTGTGTCTGAGAATGGACTGAGTCATCCAACTATAGATGGGAACTGAGGCCCTAGGAGTGAAGGGAAGAGCCCAGGCAGACAGCAAAGTTAAGAAGGCAAGAGAGCCAGCACCTAGAACAGTACCTGGCACACGGTAAGTATTTACTAAGTATTTATGACACAAATCAACAAATGAATAGATGGATATGTTACAGTTACTTGCACACACATCTGATCCTATAAAATGCTATATAAGTTTCATTTGGACATCAAGTTTGGACCATTTATCTTTTTAACACTTATACTCTACTACACGGTCCAATAAATGCCAGGTAAGGGAATTTACAATATGTTGTAAATTTTTATCACCTAATTTATTCTTTAACATCTAGGGTCCAGAAGATCTGTGTCAATGTGGGTGGATGGCATCACTGCTCACAAGCATGTGCCTTCTCCTCTTGCCCCTGACCTACCCCTGCCCTGTGAGGCTGGCCATGGGATTTGCTTTAGCCAATGGCCTGTGAGCAGACATGGTGTATATAACATCAAGCCATGACTTTAAATCCAACTGCGTACTTGATTTAGCCTCTTGGGTTCACTCTCACTGCCAGAAGATGTCCCAGATAGGAGCTGCTCCTTGCAGACTGTGTTCCAGAATGATAACACAAATGGAATAGACCAACAATAATTCTGCAACCTGGAGGTCCAGATGGTATGATATATAGACCCACAGCCAATCCACAGGCACAAGTAATAAGAGCAAGAAATACAATTTTGCTAGTGCAAGCCACCAAGATTTGAGGGTTGTCACTGCAACAAAAGTTGACCAATTCTTAGATCCCCAGAAAACACGAAGGCCTCTGGGATGAAGGTAAGTGAGTGAGGACCTCAAAGACAAGGTCTTCCTAGACAAATTCCTCACCAAATACTCAAGAGATAGCCCTACATCCCTCTTAGAAGGGAGTTCAGTCCAAGAGGATCATTTACACCTTACATAGTGGCATGCGTCCGACTGAAAGGTGAAGGATAAATCATCTAGGAATTGATATTCATTACTAATGAGATTCGATTGAATCTACTATTACAGACTCTATTATCACCCCTCTGGTCTATTTCATCATCTTGTATTTAGCCCTCACCCACTACCTCTGTTTTCAATGTTTCAGTTTTAAGCCTATAGCTCTTAAGCTACTCTGAAAGAAAACTCAATAAAACTATAAACATAAAGGAGCATTAAAATTAATGACAATAAAAATAATCAATTTTCATTTCTTTTACAGTCTTATAACTCCTATAGATTTAATCAAGTCATGAAATTTTTTATAGAAAATTATAGATGAAGAAAAATGAATTGAAATACATTTTTCCATCCTTGCTTAATCAAAATGAGTCCCTCAAATAGGAAAATATAAATACCTGTATTAAGAAGTTTATTCTTGGGGCACCTGCGTGGCTCAGTCAGTTAGGCATCTGAGTTCAACTCAGGTCATGATCCTGTGGTTCATGAGTTCAAGCCCCACGTGGGGCTTTGTGCTGACAGCTCAGAGCTTGGAGCCTGCTTCAGATTCTGTGTCTCCTCTCTTTGTCTCTGTCTCTCTCTCCGTCTCTGCCTGTCTGTCTGTCTCTCTCTCTCTCTCTCTCTCAAAAATAAAGATTGGGGTGCCTGGGTGACTCAGTCAGTTAAGTGTCAGACTTCGGGTTCAGGTCATGATCTCACAGCTTGTGGGTTCGAGCCCCGCGTCGGGCTCTGTGCTGACAGCCAGCTCAGAGCCTGGAGTCTGCTTCAGATTCTGTATCTTCCTCTCTCTCTGACCCTCCCCTGCTCACACTGTCTCTCTCTCTCAGAAATAAATAAAACATTTAAAAAAATAAAGATTAAAAATTTGCTTTAAAAAAGAAGTTTATTCTTGCTGGCTATAGCTACATATTTTTTATAAAGTGACAATATGGATCTTAATATTTGTATTGAAAATTAAATAAAACATAAACTAGTATATTGGGAGAAATACTTTAAATTTGCATACAAAGTAACCTAGACTCTCCTATCTATATTCTTTAACGACAATTAAAAGGTATCCTAAATGCAGTTGTCTGATAGCCATAACAATTACATATAGATGACTATAATGATAAATAAACATACAAAGAAAATGGATGAAGAATTACTTTGCAGGATTCAGTTTATAGAGGAAGAAAAATGCCATTCTGAGCAATAATATGACAAGACACTATACAAGGGCACTTTACATATATTTCTTTCATTAACAATGTATAAATAGGAAGCATGTATTTTATCTCTGTTTTACTGATAAGGAAAATGACTCAAGTTTTAAAATGTGACCAAGGCTTTACTTAATTTTCTAGAAATTTTACTTTATTTCAAAACCAAGACAATGTTACATGTAAATCATAATGAAGACTGATATTCAACTTTGTCTAAAAGTTACTACGAGCAACACACTTATTTAAACCATAGCCCTATAGATAAGAGTATGTCAAGTTCTCTCAAGTTCATTAATTGAAACAGAGTATATGGTAAGCATCACTTGTGACAGGATTTTTGACCATCACGGAGATGTGACCAGATGCCATTTCCATGAGGCAGTGCTGACGCAGAAAAGAGGCCACACGGAAAATAGGAATATACCTGTTTTCAATACCATATATCCATGTGTCACCAGCAGCACTTTGCAAATACAAGAATTACAACTTGAGTGGCTACAAGTTGGTTGTTGCCAAAGGAGGATCAACCTTTGCTTGGATACCAGTCTTGGCTTAGAAGAATAGAAACTCATTTACAGGTGTCCATTATCAATGGAGAGACAGAAATTGTTACTAAATTCTGCTACCTGGGGAGTAGGCTCTTTGACAGCAGCTTGACAGATAAAGAAGTAGCCAGCCAAATCAGAAAAGTCAACATGTCCTTCAGCAGACAGAACACCAACAAGGCACTGACCTACCGATCAAAGGTGTCAAATCCACAGTGAATTGAGGTGGTAGAGATCTAGTCACAGGAATCACTGAGTCATACTTCATTAAGGAGAGTCAGATGGCCAAAATCAAGGGTCGGAACCTGTTATACAACCCAAGGTGAGGCTATAGCGCACTATGGTCACATCACAGAAAACTTGGGCTTTGGAATCAGATAGACATTGGTCCTGAACTGACTCATCCACTGACTAACCGGGCTATCTTGACCAAATTGATACTCTGAATTTCAATTTCCTCCTCTGTAAAATGAGGAACGTAAAATGAGGCACTGGGAGACGGGGCTAATGCCTTACATTTCTGGCGAAGAGTAAATGAGATAGCACAGGTGAGCTGTCTAGCACTTAGCAGGTGCTCAGTAAATGACAGCTACTTATGTTATAAATCATTTGATCAGCCTGGATATGGTGTTCTCAGCAGTTCCCAGCAGATATGGGATAGAAATGCAATATCACACAAGTTGCCTCAAGGTGAACAAATTCAGGTAAGTCCAAAAAACGGCAAAAAAACGTTTTAAAGGCACGCGGAAGCACAACCTCAAAGAGTGTGCTTTTCCCTGCAAAATGCCGATAAGCAGCAGCTGCTGCTGCACAAAGCTGGAGAGAGTGTTTGGAACCTTCTTTGCAGCAGCAGCGGTAGGCAGATTGTGGGCAGGAAGAAAATCAGAGCCATCAGAGTTCTGGGGGTCCGGTGCCACAAACAAGAAACAGTTTTCATTGCAAATTACATCGCAGACACTGTTCATCTCAGTGGCCTCCTTCCGTCACACCCACCCCTCCACCACACGGCATCGTCTCTAAGCCTGAAGGACAGTAAAATTAAAAATGCTCCCTTGGTCCATTGTGAATAAAGGTGAAGAACACATGCTGAGGGTTATACGTATCAACACACAGAACTAAAACAAGGAGGGTACCTGGGTGGCTGGGGAGGTTAAGCCACCAACTCTTGATTTCGGCTCAGGTCATGATCTCATGGTTTGTGAGTTCAAACCCCGCATCAGGCTCTGTGCTGAAAGTGTGGATGCCTGTTTGGTATTCTTTCTCTCTGCCTCCCCAAGTAAATAAACAAACATTTGAAAAATAACTAAAAAAGGAAAAGAAGCTTATATATCACAGAGTCTGATTAGTAAGAGATATTTGAAGAAATACAGGGGTGGGGGGAAGCATACTCTCCCTAAGAGAAGTCCTTTACACATCCTAAGTCATAGGATGTTTTAGGTCCACACACAAAGGTCTTCTTAGCAGAAAGGCCTCTAGACATTACTTTGAACCCATCAAACTTTAAGACGCATCCACATAACAACCACCAGGTGCAAAATAGTGTAAAGTCAAAGTTGAAATCTGTGTACGTGGGATGTAAGGCTCAACAGGAGAAAGGTCACTAGAGACGGGTTAAAGACACATTCAGTCATCGCCCACAATCAGGTATGCTGTCTCCTTCAGGATTCCTGTGGTTGAAATTCCAATGAAATCCCCAGAATTCTACCTTTCCGAAACGATAAAACTCAGAGGGTGGAACAGGTATTCTTAGTGCTCTGAGCCAACTTGTTTTTCTTCTTTCTTTCTGCACAAAGGGAACACACTTTGGAGGGCCTCGTGTGTTTACAGTGCACATTATGAAAAGTCAGGCTGTTTGCTCATTGTCTAAAGGAAAAAGCTATATATGCACATATATATATATCATGCATGCATGCATATATGTATATTTGTATGTATGCACATTACATACATATACCATTTATATACATAAAATATAGACACACATATATCTACATACACACATATACATCCAGTACATGACTCCATTTAGACCTACTCTGGGTTTTTTTTAGCATTTCTGCCCAATTTGGGAGGAGCAGATGGACTCTATATGTGTGAATAAATGCTTCCAATTGCAAACATTACATGGTAAGTACCCTCACATGACCAAAAGCACGCTAAGCAAAAGCAAAGAGAAAGAGATAAAGAGTCAAATTCAGAAAGCGAAATAATTTCAAGTGCCTTTATTTTCACCGCCTCTAAATTCAAACAAAATAAACAGTTTTGGAATGGAACAAGTGCTACCAAAAAAATTAAGTGGATATATATGTATGTGCTTTTGCACCCCGCCCAAGTCCTTGAAATCAATTAATATGCAAGAAAATGCAGCAAACTTATGTAAGGTACAACTCCGCATGGTTAAAAGAGGTAACGGTAAGAACACATATTTTCCACAGCACTTTAGAACGTTCAGAATGGCCTCTGTCCCTCAGCTGTGGTGCACGGAGTGGCCAGTTGCCACACCAAAGAAAGACTATTAAGTAGGCAGCCAGTGGCTTCAGTTTGAGTCCCACCTATGTCACTCATTGGCTCTGGAATATTGGAAGTGAATTTCACCTTCTATAAAAGGCAAGTTTCATACCTATTTTACTGGGTTACTCTGAGGCATAAATTATAAAACACTTTGTAAATGTTAAAGCACTCTACGAATAAGGCAGGGGGTGGGGACATAATCTTTCTAACTACTCCAGATGGATGGGACAGGTATTTTTATCCCAATTTCCCACTAGGAGACTCAGGGCAGTCGTATGATAGACAGCATTCTGTGACATTCAAGTTGGTGACGAGATGATCCTAGCTCGCTTGTCGTAAAGCACAACTCCTCACTTTTATTATTAGCTATTAAGATCATATTCTTTTATTTTTTATTTAAATTCCTGTCAGTTTGCATACAGTTGTTACATTAGTTATAGAGTTATATTAGTTTCAGGTGTACAATACAGTGACTCAACACCTCTACACATCACACGGTGTGCATCATTGACAAGTGCCCTCATTATCATGTATTTTAAATACCTTCAAAACAAACTACAAATACACAATTTCTTCAAATCCATGTTTTTACAATATCATGATGAGCTACACAATGCATCTAAAACATTTTTTAATTATTTTAAACTGTGAAAGTGAGAAGTGTACAACCATATATTTTTTGTTCATTCATTCATTCATTCCACAAATTCACTAAATATCCGCCACATTCTCTACCCTGTCCTGGGGCTCTGTGGGTTTAGTAGAGGAGATGAGATCCCTAACCTCATGAGGTTTATATTCTCCTCAAAAAGATAGTCAATAATCAACCAAGTAAACAAGAAAAGTACATGACGGGAGGTGCCTGGGTGGTTCAGTTGGCTGAGCATTTGACTCCTGGTTTCTCCTCATGCTTCATGAGTTTGAGGCCTGCATAGGGCTCAGCACTGCTGGTGTAGAGCCTGCTTGGGATTCTCTCTCTCTCTCCCTCTCTCTCCCTCTCTCTCTCTCTCTGCCTCTTTCCTATTATCTCTCTCAAAATAAATAAATAAACCTGAATTTTTTTTTTTCAAAAAGAAAGAAAGTAAGAAAGAAAAGGCCACGATGGTAAATATGAAGAAGAAAATATACAGGGGACTGAGAGAGAATCCAGGAAGCCAGCATGGAAGGGGAGGGAGGAATGACCTGTTAGAGCAGATGATGAGAAGCATTCTGCATGATGTGACCTTCCCAGAAAGACCTGAAAGAAGGGACAGCCAGCGTGGTAAAATAATGGAGGAAGAACATTTCATGTAGAAGGAACAGCAAAAAAGGCTGTAAAGACATAGCTGGAGACCAGTTAAGAGGGTACCACAGGAGTTAAGGGGAGAGAAGAGAGTTGAGGGGAGAGAAAGTCTAGCCTTTGTGACAGAGATGAAAAGCAGCATATTTTGAGATTAAAAGCACCCGGACTCGGGGATGGACTGGCTGTGTGGGTGAGAGAAAGGAAGGATACAAATTCCACATCAGAGTGCCTGGGTGAGTATTCTGTAGGTGAGAAAAGGTGAGATTATTATCTAGTTAACGTGAGAAAACATAAACAGAGTGAATGGCATGATAGAAGATTTTCTTAATTATTTTTCATTGTAAAATGCACATAACACATTTTGCTATCTTGACAATGTTTAAGTATCACAGTTCAATGGCACTAAATACATTCATAATACTGGGCAACCATCACCACCACCCATCTCTAGAACTCTCTACATTCTGCAAAATTGAAACTCTGTCCCCATTAAACAGTACCTTCCCAACAGCACCTCCTCCCAGCCCCTGGAGTCTACCCATCTACCTTCTGTCTCTATGAACTTGACTGCTGTGGGAAGCTCATGGTAGTGGAATCCTACAACATCTATTCTTTTGTGTCTGGCTGATTTTACTGAGCACAATACTCTCAAGATTCATCCATGTTGTAACATGTATCAGAATTCCCTTTAGAAAAGGATATGTTTACAATGTGGCCACGGAAAGTCTCATGGAAACTGTCAAGGTCTATCTGGGCGTGGAACTGAACCTGGCAGAGAGGAGCTGTGCTCGGCGAAGCTTTCTCTTGGGTTATAACTGAAAAACGACGGGGTTAGTCTATAATTGTTAGGAGTAGGGAGGAGAACTGATTAATAACCCCTGGTACCCACTGCAATTTCCCCTAAGACACAGTGAGTAAAGTGGAGATCATCCAAAGACTTTTCCACTCTGAAGCATCTAAGTTTCTTGGGTCATTGGTCTTGGGGTGTGACCCCTGTAGAAATCCACACATTCTGCTTTAGCCTCCCCCTCATGGAACACGAAGCCAGACCTAGACAATAGCAAAGGTGAAGAAAAATCAACTTCTCTATGGGTCTTCCCCTACAAAGGATTTAACATAGCACGCTATAATTTCCAAGCTTATATCAATTCAATCATTTCCCAAGAAAATGGAGGTTATCAAAATGATTGTTATTATCCACAACATTTGGTAACAGAAAAACAACAGGATCTTGTCTCACGTTAGCCTCCACTGCTATCTAACAGCAGCTCTCAAACAATCTCTATCACGTCATTAATTCGCCCAGGAAGAGTCTACTGACAACAGCTACCCTCCACAAAATGGAAATTCTTAATCTCCAAATACTGGGTGAAGGAAGAAATTGCAGAAGACTGCAAAGGAAGCTAATAATTTAGGTTGGAGTGACGGGTTGGCTATTTTCCTGCAATTCTATTATTTGATTCCTAATCTCACAGAGGTCTACAGTTCAGAGGAGAATCTTCAGAGAGAAGTAGGTAAGATGATGATATCATTTTGCAACCAAGTGCTAGTACGATGAATTATATTAAGGATTTTATTTGCTTACTCACAATAGGTATATTATGTTTCATGTTATCTCTGCTGCGGGTTCTAAGGAGTTCTATGCCTTTAAGCACAACAGGTACCGAACAAAAAGAAAAGGCAAAGTAACGATACAAAGTCCTTTCCAATCTGCAGCAGATATAACAGCAAATGTAGTATAATTAAGCTAAAATAAAATCAATTCTCCTCTTCATTAACATTCTACTTCACAAACTTAAGAATATTATCCATGAATATCTAATTGCAGTTTTCCCTCATGAAGTTCTATTTTGAAACCTCTGTCAAACTGAAATTGAGCTCCCTGATCACATTAGTGAACAGAATTATTTCAGGAATAAAGGATTCTTGTCTTAAATCATTAAGACATTGCCTTTATGTCCCGGCATACTTTCAGCAGCGTTTGCCATCGCTGTGCCCCAGAAGTCATAACGAATTTCAGGGTTCAACATCATTTTAGGAAAAGTCAAGGGTCGGCAATACAGCTAAGTCTCAGAAAGGCAAATTAACTGAACAGGCCAATTTATGAAGAGTGCTATTTTGAAAATGTGATATGAGCAGCATGGTCTCATCTCAAGAGGTATGGACCGACAGTCACAAATTTTGATCTGGAGTTCTGAGCCCTTCGCCAACTGTCATCGCCTGAGTCCCTGAATGTCTTCCAAGTTGTGGTATCTCATCTAATAAAAGTTCTTCTCCTAACTCCTAGGCTTAGGGGACAGATAAAACAAAGTAGGGTAGGTGTGAGTGCTTTGAAACCCGGAAATTACTAAACATGTAAGGTATTATTAAGTAAAAATAAGTGCTGAGAAAAAAAAATCATCATGGAAAAGTCCTTTGATAGCCTGCAGCAAAAATAGATAAACTGAAACAAACCAGGACAGAGACGTGGATATAAACCCAGAAGCTCTGTTTTAGTTTAGAGAATCTATTTTCAAGAAGTGCAATTCAGAGATATGGATTCTCTTCTAGGAAAGTCTTGGTGACGGACCACAAGAGCTCTGAAATGGAAGCAAGCTTCTCCATCGAGATCAGGCTTCTAGAATATAGCATGCCTTTTGCGCAGCTTCAAGAGAGCAATTTCCAGCAAGAGGTTCTGAAAAGCAGACTAGAGGCAGTGCTGCTAGAGGTCTGTGAAGATACCAGGGGACAGTTAAATAACCTGGAAGCTTCTGGCTCCTGAGCTCAAACAGGCAGAAGAAGTGTCTTCTTTCCTGAGGAAAATATTTGGAGGGAAGTTTTTTCCAGTCATTGCTAACTATAATAATTGCATTTGACATTTTAGGAGCACGACTCAATAACTAAAACATGTAAATGTAAATGACTTGCAGGAAGAAATATAAATGGGCATACATTCAAAGACCAACTGCTCCTCTTCTGAGAAAATGTGCTTCCAAAGTTTCTCACAGTTATAAGTTAAAAAAAAAAAGTTCTGTAATACACCAGGAATTCAGAGTAGGGGAATTTTTTTTAATACAGTACCATATATTACAGAAAATAAAACCTCTAAATTCAACTGTGTTGAGGAATTTATGTAATAAAATAACAACGTATTTCTGTACTACATGCAAAGTAAAATTTAAGAATTGAATTTCAATCAGTGACTACCATTCACTAATAATAAAAGCATGTGATAATAGAATATTAATATTTGTATCTGAAGCAGGGTATTATTTTTTTTTTAATTAAGTCTATTATGATAAATGAACTATCCATAGCACCTTACTAAATGTGGTCATACATTCTGGTTCCATATACTTATTTATAAGCTACCCATGAAGGGAAGGAAGGGAAAAAAGAGGAAGAGGAAGAGGAAGAGGAAGAGGAAGAGGAAGAAAGAAAGAAAGAAAGAAAGAAAGAAAGAAAGAAAGAAAGAAAGAAAGAAGAAGGAAGAGAAAAGCAAGCAAGCCTTCAATTTGATACTTGATACAACTGTTGTGATTAGTTCAAATCTCAGACTCACCACTTGTTAGCTATGAACGAATTATTTAATGTGTTTAAACCTCAGAGTCTTAATCTGCAGTAGAATATCAAAAGAAAGATATTTAGCTCATACAACTGTGAGTTCTAAATACGTTATTCCATATAAAAGACTTGGCTCAGTGCCGGGTACCTATAAGTACTTCAATCATTCTTACTCTTTATATGTCAAGTGCTTCCGATACAGCAATTAATCTCCCAGTTTCAAGATCCTATTGATATCATTAAGAATAGTTGAAAATTTTTTATAAATATGTATTAACCATTTCTTTTTTCTATTCCTCCAGGAGGAACCCCTGAAATTTTATTAATAAAAGCAACTTATTTTCAAAACAAACAACAAAAAAATTGTAACTGAGGTGGAAGAATTCTAACAATAATGCTTAGTATCAGAGAAGGGAGGCAGATGTATTTTCACTTTCCTCCTGGTAGGAAGCTGACAAATATGGAGGAAGGCATCAAGTTGCCGGCTGAGAGAGGCATGGTGCTGGGTGAGGCATCTGGTCATCTGCTTTAAAGTCCCTCACTACTGCACACAAAGGGGATATTGTAGGTTGGGTGGGTGGGTGGGTGGGTGTGTGTGTGTGTGTGTGTGTTTAGTTAAGAAGTCATATAATTGTTGGGGCGCCTGGGTGGCTTAGTCGGTTAAGCGTCCGACTTTCGCTTAGGTCATGATCTCGCGGTTCGTGGGTTCGAGCCCCGCGTTGGGCTCTGTGCTGACTGCCAGCTCAGAGCCTGGAGCCTGTTTCAGTCTGTGACTCCCTCTCTCTCTGGCCCTCCTCTGCTCGTGCTGTCTCTCTCTCTCTCCTAGAAATAAATAAAACATTAAAATTAAAAAAAAAAAAAAAGAAGTCATATAATTGCGTCCTGAAACCAAGAGACATTAAAACATAGAAATGGGGTTTGGAAAATACATAATAAAATGAATTCTGTTCCTAACCTAATGGCAGTGATAGACACACAACTATAATCTAAGACAGACTGTGATGAGGATGATTTTAGAGATGCCAAGGAAAAGGTGATAATGTTGAGAGAAACTGGATTGACCCTGTACATTGGCCCTAGGGAAAGGAGGGGCCGTGAGTGATCTCTGCAAGACTCAACTCCATACATGCCTGGACCTCATTCATCTTGCTCACTGCAGTGTCCCCAGCACCTAGGACAGAGCCTGGTGGGTGCAAGCACTGATAAATGTGTGTTGAATGAATGCCTGGGTAAATAATAATTTCAAGATCATGAGCACAAGGAGTGAAAAGACAGCATTACCAAGAACTTTGATAGAAAAAGCCAGATGCTAAATAAAGATGATGCTAGTTTGCAGCAGGGAGAATGAGAAAGATAAAGAGTTTGGTTAGTGATGCAGGAGTTTGCTGGTGTTTTTGCAGAGTACAAAGTTAACAACAGCCCTCAGCAGTGCAGTCTGGTAGAGTGGTTAAAGAGCCCAGTTTAAATGGGATTCAGACTATTACAGATATAGTCTGGATCTCTGATTCTAAAGATACTTAGCCAAGGACTCACTCACACTCAACTCTCACTTTCCTGTCCACTAATATCTCATTTTACTACTTAATCGAATTTGTTATTTCCCAATCTGGTAATTTCACTGTTCAAACCTGTCTCTTAACTATGTAAAAATCTGACAGTATCTGCATTATTTTACTAATCCATAGACTTGCTTATTTCCTTAGTGTGAGCCAGTCTCTCCATGTATTAGTATTTGGCTAAAAGCCAATATACCTTGGCTTTTAAAATAGTCCCCTATACAAATCTGGTCAATAGCTATTAGAAATCTAAATGAAAGCTCCAGCTCTACTTTTAACTTCATCAGACATGTACTTCATGAGACAATAGCATCTTTCCTCAGAAAAGAGTTCCAACCTTCCATATTGTCTACTCCCACTTATTCCTGGTCTACAAAAGAGCAAAAACAAAGCCAGTTTCCAGGTGTCTGATATAAGGTATTTGGAAAAGGACAGATTTACTCCAAACTAAGAGATCTCATATAGAATGTGTTGCCAGTGGCCTATTTAATGGCAATCACGCTAATTTACTCGAAGACTTATTTTTGGAACACTCCCTACAGTCATAGAGACTGATAGCCAAGACATTTACCCTGAAATAAAACCTAAGAACTGTTCTTCTAAGAATTTGACAAGGCAGATATAATTCTGGAGCAGGGGTGAGTACTCCCAAAGTGAAGTCCTCCTCGTTTTTGCATTTGATCAAGCAGTACATATCTTGCACACCCCCAAGTGAAGTCTGCCAGTTAAAATTCCCCCATCTAGCTACATGGAACTCAAAGTCATCACTCTTCACAGGGAAGAGGTCTTACGGCTAAAAAGTCCCTCTCAATCACCAAAGAAACCTATGCTGGCTACCTATGTTTAACCCAAACCGGTTTTTCATTCTTTGTTCTTTCATATTTTAATTACGGAAAATTCCAAACATATACTAAAGTAGACACCTTCAACACCCACCTTCAAGAGTATCAAGTCATAACCAGTCTTGACCTTTACATACCCCAATTTACTTCGCCAATTCACAAAATAGTTTAGAAATTCCCAGATGTTATACCACTCCACCATCAAATTACATATGTTTCTCTAGAAGACAAAGATTCCCCTTTTAAACCATAACCATGATAACTAAGTCACAGCCCTCCAAAATCAACAATTCCTTCACACCATCGTTCAGTGTTCCGACACTTGATTTGTCCTACAATCTTTTTATAACTACAATTTGCTTTTCTAAATCAGTATCAAAGCAAGGAAATACATTATGATTGGTCGGTAAGTTTCTTGATTTCTTACAGGCTATAGATTTCCTTTCTCTTTTTTCCTTCCTGCAATTTAATTTGTTGAAGAAATCACACTGTTCAGTAAAGTATCTCAACATCTCGACTTTACTGACTGTCTCTCCATAGCATCACCTAATATATTCCTCTACCAGCCACCGTTCTCGTACATTGATAGATTTATGGAAAGCTTGGTCTGATACTGGTTCAGTTCACAGGGTGGGGGACAAGAGCACTTCAAATACAGTGTGTATACTTCCATCAGGAGGGACATGATGTCTGGTTGTCTCTCCTTCTGCAAAGTTGATATTGATAATCACTGCCTAAATCAAATATTTTATTAGGGTTGCATAAAGACGGTATTCTCATTCAATTGTACCTTCCTCATTTACTATCTGGAATACTCCTATAAATATAAGCGTCTTCTCATCAAATATTTGGTTATCCTTGGGTACTGTTTATATAAGAAAGGCAAGATAAATGCTAATTTTTCCCTTTATTCACCAGTCTTTTTATAAAAATGAGTTTTGTATCTTATACAAGTGATCCTTGAATTTTGGAGTGGGTTTTTTTTGGGGGGGGGGTGTTTTATCATGAATCCATGAATATAAATATAAAAATATTAGGTATGTTGAAATTCATTGCAGTTACTCTTTTTGATGTGAAAACTTTCCCAGCTTTCTCCAGGAGGAGCTGGTATGAATTGGCTCCTCACTTCTTTTTTTTTTTTTTTTTACAAATAGTTTATTGTCAAATTAGTTTCCACATAACACCCAGTGCTCATCCCCGCAAGTGCCCTCCTCCATGCCCACCCCTCCTCCCCGCATCCATCAGTCCTCAGTTTTTGTCAGCATTCAAGAGTCTCTCATGGTTTGCCTCTCTCCCTTTCCCCCACCATTTCCCCCCTTCTTCTCCCCCTTGTTCCTCCATCAAGTTCCTCCTAATCCTCCTATACGTGCAAACATATGGTATTTATCCTTCTCTGCCTGACTTATTTTCCTCAGCATAACACCCTCAAGGTCCATCCATGTTGCTACACATGGCCAGATTTCATTGTTTCTCCTTGCCATGTAGTATTCCATGGTATAGATAAACCACATCTTCTTGATCCATTCATCTGTTGATGGGCACTTAAGCTCTTTCCAGGTTTTAGCTATTGTGGAGAGTGCTGCTATGAACATTGGGGTACATGTGCTCCCATGCATCAACATTTCTGTATCCCTTGGGTAAATTCCTAGCAGTGCTATTGCTGGGTCATAGGGGAGTTCTATTGTTAGTTTCTTTGGCTCCTCACTTCTTTTGACACAGCCTTTGATAGTTTCCTTTCTAGAATGACAAAATACTGTGGGTTCATTTCGTATACTTCTTACCCCTGACCAGGAATCAGCCCTTTCTTCAAGAAGCTCTTTCATTTTAGCTAAAGATGGTATTTAGAACAACAACGTAGGTGCTGGGGGTGTCCATTGCTACCGTGTTGATCATTATTTCTGCAGTTTTTGGTGGAGAAAGCTAACATAACTTAATCTCATCGATCTTATATCTCTTAACATCCATCCTCCATCCCAAAAATCCCAGTCCTCAATAGCGCCAACATAATTACTAGTTTTCTTTATTGTGCAATACACAGTCTGATTTCAAGACTACCATCAACGATATAATTGCTAAAAACAATTTTAAGTGTTTTGCAACTATTTTCATCCTTGGGGGCACATCCTTCCAAGAATATACAGATCACTGTGTTTTAAATCACTTGGGATGCTCATCCCTGGGTGGTTACATTGCCAAATGAATATACAATCAGGTTCATCTATTTCATTTTACTACTGATTTGAGAGGATTATCCTTTAAAATTCAACTTTGTATTATAATTAGGTAAAATATGTACATGGTTCCAAAAGCAAATTGACAAAATAGGAAAATTCTATTCCCTCCCTCCTCAAAAGCTAACTTTTAATTTCATGGTTTATTCTTCTGTCTTAAAATATAAGTGCATGTGTTCATACTTATATTTCCCCTTTCTCAGTAAATAGCATCATACTATACACACTTTTCTCCACCTTACCTTTTGTTCTGTATAACAATATATCTCATCAATTACTCCTTAGATAGATAGATCTACATCTTCATGATATATCTTTTTTTACATATCATAGTACTTCATTCTAAAGATGTTCCACAGTCCATTCAACCAGTCCCCAAGTGATGGATATTTCAGTTATTTCCAATCTTTTACTACTAAAAACAGTGCTATAAACAGTAGCCTTGGTCATACATATTTCCATATTTTTGTCACTTCCAGTAAGTGGGAAACTCTTCATTTTAAAATGTAAAAAGAGAAATAAATGTCATCAAGCATTTTGAAGATAAAAAAAAAATGCAAGGAGACTGAGAGGCACAAAGGTTAGAAACTGACTTCAGAGAATGTGAAAATAATTTAAGAACCTAATTAGTATCCTCAGAGAGAATCAAGAGGATACTGCGGTCACAAAATAAGAATAAACTGCTTTTAAAATGTGAGAAGATGAGAATACAAGAATGAAATACTACCTGAAGGATGTGTGAAATAAACCACTCTTTCATGATTGGTATTCAACAAATACTGTATAATGTTGATTAATTAGGGGATAAGTGTGTAATCTGTGTGTGTGTGTGTGTGTGTCTATCTACATATCTCTATATTGTATAGACAGAAAAATATAGAAGTGATGGACTCTGGGGAGTGATCCTAGAGTTGGGAAGCCATTTTCATTTTATACCATGCTGCATGCCTAGAATTTTTTCACAATATTTTAATTAAACATAAAATACAAGATGAAGAAATGTAAGCTGGTATTGACATGCTCTCATTTGCAACATGTTTCTCAGAGCACTGAGGAACTGAAGACTATTCTTACCTTGAAAACCTTCCAAAAGTAATGTTAACAGGTGATAATTTACTCTGATGTCCAAAACACAGTGTGACAAGCATGATTTACTTATAACTCACACATTTCCCTTAGAGCTTGCTGAGCCTCCTTCTTCTGTCCCTCACTCTCTTGCTCTCTTTTCCATTTAACTGGTCTTAATAATAATTAAAGCCCATTACTATCCCTTATATGTTGTCTTTCTTATATGATCCCCTTTCTGTTCATAAAATTCAGGTGAGTGGAATATTTTAATTTTCTTTCACAGAAAGTGAAATTAAGTTGTTTAATTTGAAATGCAATTCCCAATTAATTTTCTCTTACTTACTAGCTAACAATTAACAAGGAAAGGTCTCTCTTTCTTAAACTAAATAAATATTATTGTCCTCCAAACACCATTTTTTTCCCAGCCTGAGGATTTACCTCTTCTAAGAAGCCAAGCTTGGGGCGCCTGGGTGGTTCGGTCAGTCAAGTGTCCGACTTCGGCTCAGGTCATGATCTCACAGTTCGTGGGTTCAAGCCCCGCATCAGGCTCTGTGCTGAACGTTTGCTCAGAGCCTGGAGCCTGCTTCAGATTCTGTGTCTCCTTCTCTCTCTGCCCTTCCTCCCCTCACACTCCGTCTCACTCTGTGTCTCAAAAATAAATAAATGTAAAAAAAATTTTTTTAAAGAAACCAGTCTTGTTCATCCTAAAAAAAATTTTTTTTTTGTTCTATCCCACTGGACAATGTTTGCTTGTGTATTCAATAATTCCCCCCTTATGATAATAGATTTTATCTCCTTGATAAGTGTGTAAATGAGACTGGTCTTTCTGTAGTTCTCAAGTTCTTTATAGATGGGAGTTTATGTTAGAACATTTCAGCTACTCAGACATAATGATGTATCAACTCACACACTTTGACAAATATATTAATAACTTATCCTTGAATTAATTCAAGACCCCGGGTTGCACTGCATTAATTCTTTGATTAGAGTGATTTGAATCCCGCTAAGGTTTTTATAACTGTGCTGCAGTGGAACAAGTCACTTAGCCTTGGTGAGACTCAGTTTCTACCTTCACAAAACAAAGAAAATACCACGCATTTCACAAAGTTCTATCCTGACCACCCTATCTAAAATGACATCTCCACTGTGTCTCACTCTCTCTCTACCCCTCCCCTGCTTGTGCTCTCTCTCTCTCTCTCTCTAAGAATAAACATTTAAGAAAAATTTTAATGACATCTCTATCCTCTTTTCCCTTTACCTTGTTTATTTTTCTTAATTATAACACTTCTTTCTATTTGCTCTCACTCTATTGTATCTATTCTGTGTTTACTAACTCCTATACTAGACTGCAAGTTTTTTGAGGATAGAGCTCCACCCTTTTCTTTCACATCTATATCTGCAGCCCTTAAAACAGGCTTAGCGCTTAGCACTTAGCACCTTCTCAGTACATGTTTCTCAAATGCTTGCATATAGAGCCCTGCTGAAAGATTAAAGTAAGATAATATACACGAAATTCTTCGTGCTTTGGCAGAAAGTAAATACCTAACGGAAGGTAAGTATTAATATACCTCTGTTTATTAGGTCAATACTTTCTATTTTTTGCCTAATATTAAAAACACAGAGGAGCAATACCTCAATAGATGAACACAAAATTTGTTGGGTTCTTCTGCTCTCTCCTCTTCATTGCTAACTGTGTAAGATCTTCTCTGACAATTAGAAGCCAGATGATTTACCAGAGCCATTTGTGGACAGAATTCTACAGTGACCATCTTAAGGATGTTTAAAAAACACTTACAGTAGTGATTGTAAATAATAATTTATAAACACAGATTTAAAAAAAAGTTACCATGTTCCTACTAAAAAACAATAATGCTTGCTATAAAATCAAAGTATAGTATAACGTTGAGGGCAATTAGGTAAAAGGAAACTGGTAAATGAACTCTTCTAAATGGATCTGTTGGTGAAACAAAGGGCCACATGGTGGTTCTCAAACTATGCACTCCAGGGTACCACAAGATAGTTTTAGTTTGGAGGGAAAACCAGCACCATCTGACAGACACTGTGTGAGTCACTAGTGAAAGTAGTTCACAGTTCCAACACGAGACTGCACTATGCACCTTTGATGTCATAACTTTGCAAAACTAAGTTTGGGGCAGTTGATGTGAGAAAACACAAAAAGCACATAGAGATAATGTGGAACAGAAAATGAGGGTGATAACATCCAATCGGATCTCGGGGCTTGTATAGTTGCACTGTGCTCAATAGGTGCACACGTTACATTTTTAAGAATTAAATTAAAATATTTTTTCTTTCGACCTATGTATATTAATTTTTTTAACAGCTACAATAGTTCAGACATAAATATTCATTAAATTGTCTGAATCTAATCACTGAATAAGTAGAATCATTAAGTTTATTGGTTCGGTTTATGCCTAGGGGCCCCAGGGGGAAAAAATTACTGAAAACTAAAGGCTTCATGAATCAATGAGGTTTGGAAACCTCTAGTGTAGAAGCTAATGACAAACCACATCAGCACATGTAGACCAGAAAACAAAACCTGTAATTTGCCAAGATATCCTAATACACTGTGAGATGTCCTGGGAGCCCATGGAGAGAACATCACCAGAAAAAAAAAAAAAAGATACTCAAGCAACCAGAGAGGCCTGAACAAGCTTCTCGGATGCAGAATCAGAGCGTGGCTCCTGAAGAATGTTCTGTCCTATGAGAACAATGCCTGCAGCCTGGGCTGTGCCTCCCTGTGGCCAAGGAAGGAAGGAAAGCCATTTTGAACACACCAGGCCAGATATGAACTGTGAGGCGACCCGAGCAGGACAGACACAAGAGGCAGGAGATGGGAAGGGGTAAATGCAGAAGGGGCAAGGAAGGATGCTAGTAAGAAAGCTGGAAATCCTGCATTTTGTGCCAACCACTTGCTGTAAGTTTTCATCTTAATAAATAGAATATTTTTTTAATATTTTATTTATTTATTTATTTCTAGGAGAGAGAGAGACAGCGTGAGCAGGGGAGGGTCAGAGAGAGAGGGAGACACAAACTCGGAAACAGGCTCCAGGCTCTGAGCTGGCAGTCAGCACAGAGGCCGACGCGGGGCTCGAACCTACGAACCGCCAGATCATGACCTAAGCGAAAGTCGGACGCTTAACCGACTAAGCCACGCAGGCGCCCCTTAATAAATATAATATTAGGTTTTTAAAGTTTATTTGAGAGTGAGTACAAGAAGGGGCGGGGCAGAGAGAGAGAGAAAGAATCCCAAGCAGGCTCAGCGTTGTCAGCACAGAGCCTGACGTGGGGCTCAAACCCATGAACCATGAGCCAAAATCAAGAGTCAGATGCTGAACTGACTGAGCCACCCTGGTGCCCCAGTATTGGAATTTTAATTCGATATCTGAGCATTTCCTGTCATAAACTGATCCTAGAACTATGCGATTCAGTGGACTTAACCAAAAATCTAAGGTCTCTATTTCTTCATTAAAGGACAACCATCTAATTTATATGTAGGTATATTGGACATGTCAGCCTGGCCCAAGAGCAAATCCTTCCCAATCCTTTTCTGTTCTTAAATGATCTTAATACAATCTCATGGGACCACATGTGTGTGCATGCACACACATAGTAAATAGCCCCTTATTCACTCTACCCTTCCGATTTTCAGATTCAACCCATTTCCCTGCACATAGTTTCTGTGCCATGCTAAAGCATCACTCACCGTCCACTGCCCACTTAGTCATCTTGCATTCTTCTAGGTTCCTGACATCCAGGAGCACTTCTACCACTTCTGCATTTATCAGTTACACAGTGAAGTGCGCTCACTGGCTCCTCAACCCATTTCCCCCCTGCACAGCGCTGAGCTCCCCTTGACAGTCCCAGTGAGGCCTTCATCATTCTATGTCTTCAGTTTTTCCTTACTCATCAGCTTTTCTCCAGTTTGCTTGCCTTAAAAAAAAAAAATTCTCCCACCATTTTTAAACTTCAGGGGATCTGCAGACATAAGGAAAGTCTTTGGCTGCATCTTTGCTCCAGCAGGAGAAGCTCACTAACAGGATCACATGAGATGGCTTATTTTTAGGCGAGAGGAAGTAAATGTAAGTAGGCTGAACTGTGCCCATATCAAGTCACTCTTCTCCATTTAAAGTTTTCTGTTGCAGGCAGCAGGCCAAATTCAACTCCTAGTATCTTCATTGATTAACTATGTCACCTTAAGAAGGGCACTAAAACTTCGTGATCTCCAGCATCCCCATCTGTAAGATGGTGACAATGATACCTTCTTCACCTGATTGAAGACTGACTAGAATGCTGGACAGACAGAACACAGCACACAGGAAGTATAAGTATCCTTATTCCCTTTCCTTGTTGCATTGCTTACTCCCAACATTACTTAACTGCGAAGCAATTCAACACCAAGTTATCAATATGGATTGTGGGATGGTCCTGAAACACTACGAGTGGAAACTAGAAGATACAAATCCGGTAGTTTTGTTTTTATCATAAGGAAGATCTAATTCTTCCTCACATCCATGCTTCCATTCTTCAGCAGTACTATAGGCAATCGCGTTAACCAGGTAGGCTAATGGAAATATCCTAAATAAGCCAAACAGGCTTATTCAGACAGACACCCTTGCTTCTGAGCCCTGCTCTCCTCACATTGTCTGCACACATTTTGAGAGCTCTCTGTTGGGATGAGATGCACAGAGAGCATGTGTGGTATTAAAAACACTCCTGCTAGAGTCTGGAGGTGGCATGATGGATTACAGACTCGCTCAAGGTTCCTTTCCACTCTGTGGTCCCATAACTCTTGCAAGACAATTTCTAAAATTCCAACCTTACCAGACAATTTTCCTACAGCAATGTTATTTAAATACAGGACTTTGATTTAACTGGAAAAGGTGGGACTGTCCTCAGTCTATACCAGAAGGAGACAGGGGGAAAAAAAAAACACCACTCTGGAAATCAGGAACTTAGAATTGAAACCCCCACTTCTCCACGCTGGAGAACAGTGTGGAGGTTCCTCAAAAAATTAACACTAGAACTCCCCTATGACCCAGCAATAGCACTGCTAGGAATTTACCGAAGGGATACAGAAGTGCTGATGCATAGGGGCACGTGTACCCCAATGTTCATAGCAGCACTTTCAACAACAGCCAAATCATGCAAAAAGCCCAAATGTCCATCAATTGACAATGGATCAAGAAGATGTGTTTTATCTACACAACGGAATACTACATGACAGCGAGAAAGAATGAAATCTGGCCATGTACAGCAACATGGACGGAACTCGAGGGTGTTATGCTAAGTAAAAAAGTCAGGCAGAAAAAGACAGATACCATATGTTTTCACTCATATGTGGAATAGGAAAAACTTAACAGAGGACCATAGGGGAGGTGGAGGGGAAAAGTATTTAAGGAGAGGAAGGGAGGGAAACAAGGAGAGATTCTTAAATACTGAGAACAAACTGAGGGTTGATGGGGCGTGGGGGGGAGGGTAAATGGGTAACAGGCATGTAGGAGGGTGCTTGTTGGGATGAGCACTGGGTGTATACAGAAACCAACTAGACAATAAACTACATTTTTTAAAAAAATAAACTTTTAAAAAAAAGAAATCCCCACTTCTCAGATCTTTGGTCATCAGATCTGAAAAATGTGGGCTGAGCTCAGCAAATTTGCATGTTTATTTCAACTATGAAATTCTGATTCCAGGATAAGGTTGCTGCCTATCACAGGCCCCAGTCCGGCAGCAGGTCTTAAAGAAACACGGGAGATCCTCTCCCTCTTCAGAAGTGTCCTGTGACCCTGGCCACTCTCACCACTGGTTATCCCTGAGAAAGGGTGAGGATGGCGAAAAATAACTAAAGAAAAAAATAACGGATGTGGATCAGGATCATTAGATTCTCCCTGCTCTCTATTCCAAACTAGCAACTTCAAATAACTGCTTAAGGACATGCCTTTGTGTACCAGAAACATTCAGGAAAGGAGTCACATACATCTTAAAGATAATGATCCTCTATATCAGTGATGCTATTCTCTCTGGAGGCTCAGAAATGAGCCAAACTCCTGGCTGCCACAGCCATCTTTCCCCCCTAGACAGCACATGCATTTCCTCTTCACATGCCCCACAGAGTACTTAATTAGCATCATCACAGGCCCAAAATAAATAGGAGACTAGTCCTCAACTGTCTAAAGGCCCAGATTATTTTAATATTCCAAGAGTAACCAAGGCAACCAGAGTTTAAGAAACACAATATTACTGCCAATAAAACCTTCTGATTTGTTCGATTTTTTAAGACAGTTACTCTTTAAAACTGCAAAAAAATGGTGTTAAGTTTTAACGACACTTGGAAAAATTTTCAGTATTAACTTCCAGCTTTATAATCTAAGCCCACATCAATAAAATCTTAATCATCATCAAGCACTTCACACATACACACACACAGGCACATGCATGCACAGTATATTTATATTTCAGAGATACCGCATCGTTAGGCATATATATATAAATAGGCCCAAAGAGGATTTTCATGGAAATGTTAATAATTTGCATAAAAACCCTCACATATTCACATGCATGACACTTGCATATAACATTTCAATTAATTACCTATTCCTGAAACACTTGGGTACTTGCACAATTCAGCAGAATTAATGCAGCATTAGTGTGCAGATATAGTAAAGACTGTCTAATAAACCCTTCCTCGTGATGTTTCATGTTTGCAAAGCACTGAGGCTCAGTAAATGACCCGGAAGCCTGGCAGAAATGCTCCAATCTGTTCTGTACAACATCAGGCCTCTTCTGGCCCTGTTTGATTTAGGCCAAGCAAGTCGCATGGGAGATCCTCGGGCTATAAGGAAAGATAGAGCGAGAGCACATGGCACTCTACAGCCCCCAGAAGCCAATTCAAAAATAGACTTCCTCCTGTCCTTCCTCCTGAACAAATACTGCAACTGTGATAGGCTGTTACTAAATAACTCTGGCAGAGGGGAAAGAAGAAGAGTTAAAGATGTCCCTCTTCCTAATAATAGCTACCATATTAATGTGCCAGCTCTGTGTACTCTACAGACATTATCTGATACATTCTCCAAAATTCCCTGCAAAAGATGCATGAAAACTCCATTTATGTGATGGGAACCTGGAGCTCAGAGACGTAAGGGGCAGGGTTCTGAACCCTAGTTTTTTTTTTAACTGGCCCCCTGCCTCTCCTTTGAAAGAACTAAGTTATGAAATCTATACTATGTTAAGAGAGATTTTCAATTCCTAATAGACATGAGGGGTTTTGAGAGCCTCACGCATCCACTCACCACTAAGTTGCTGCAAGGAACTTAGAGGAGGGAGAGTCTTCTCAATGTGGTGTTGACTAACCACTCAGAGCCCTGCAAAGCAAGCTGAGCAATGAGAGTGGTAACTGGGTAGTCAGAGCATCGATGGCCATCACAGGGTCCCATAGAGGAGATGGAAGGGAGGTGGATAAATAGTTACTACAATTCTCTCCACAACCACTCCATCCTTCAAGTAGTGGACATTAGTGGCACATTTTTTCTTTGTTTTGTCTAATTTTGTTTTGTTTACCCAACCTTCTCTTTGGATGGGTGGGTAAGAGGATAATTCTTTTTTTTTTTTTTTTTCACAAATAGTTTATTGTCAAATTAGTTTCCACATAACACTCAGTGCTCATCCCCACAAGTGCCCTCCTCCATGCCCATCCCTCCTCCCCCCCACAATCCATCAGTCCTCAGTTTTTGTCAGCATTCAAGAGTCTCTCATGGTTTGCCTCTCTCCCTTTCCCCCACCATTTCCGCCCTTCTTCTCCCCCTTGGTCCTCTGTTAAGTTCCTCCTAATCCTCCTATACGTGCACACATATGATATTTGTCCTTCTCTGCCTGACTTATTTCACTCAGCATAACACCCTTAAGGTCCATCCATGTTGCTACACATGGCCAGGTTTCTTTGTTTCTCATTGCCATGTAGTATTCCATGGTATAGATAAACCACATCTTCTTGATCCATTCATCTGCTGATGGACACTTAGGCTGGGTAAGAGGATAATTCTAGCTTTGTTCAGTCTTACTGGGACTCATGACCCTACTTCTTATTACCAAAGCCAAAATTAGAGCTCGTTCACTCTCAACTACCCAGGACCCAGGGCACAGGTGTGTAAGAGAGATAATGTCCTCCTTCTCATGATCCAAGGTGTGTGGTCTAGGCTCTACCAATCAGATATTCCAGCCCAGATTCTGACTGCAGCAAAACTGAAGGAGTGGCCAGGCTTTATTCACAGCAACTGCAGAAGGGCCTGGTGACAGCCACAGTTCTGTCCAGCAGTGGCAAAGTTCTGACTGTACTGTCCCTACCAAGTGATGAGAGACTGTCTTCTCAGCACCTGTGGTGTACGGTGTTCAAATCTGGTTCTTCAGATCCCATGTTTTGCTCCCTCTCCCCAATAGCTCAATAGTCTTCAAAATGGCATTTTTCCACTTAAGGCAGCCAGCATTGGTTTCTGTTGCTGGCACCAAGCAAATCACACACACGTGCACGCGCACACACACCCACACCTCTACCCTGTCACAGACTGTATTATTGTTCTTTTTTTTTTTTTGTCATCTGTGTTTTTTGTATTATTGTTCTTAAATATTAACCAAGATGGCCTTAAAGTTCCCCTCAGATGGACCATACTTTACATAGATTTATTCCTGACTCTAGACCCCTGACATATTTACTTTAGAAAACTTCTAACTATAAATTCTTTCTCTGCCCTTTTGAGATGTAAACCTGTTTAAAATTCTCTCGCTGGTTTTGCAACCCAGGAAGGGTTTCTCAAGGTTCTGGGAGCCACCTCTCTGAAATGTCATCTTCGAGGAAGAGAAGGCTCCTGTATCCCAGTCTCTGTGGGAGGGTAGAGAGTAGAAGCCTAACTTTGGGGGGCCTCTTGCTCCGAATTTTAAAACTACCTCCTGTTGTGAAGATATGAGAAAATTTACTTTTTCTTTTGGTAAAGCCAAAGAACAAACACAGATAGCCCATGACCACTCTACCCTCCACTTCAGCTCTTAAAACCCCCCTGCCCTTTGCTTCAGAGGAGTTGAATGCAGATTCTGTTGAGGTCTCTCTCTTCTATTGCAGTGTCCTTGAATTAAGTCTTCCTTGCCTTCTTCACTTTGTCCAGTATAAATTTTGCTTTGACAATATTCATCGCTCCTCCCTAAGAGAGGACCATATTCCTCACATACACCCCTGATACCAGGCTTGGTCCATGAACTTGCTCTCATCAATGAAAAGTAAACTGAGAAGATATGCCACTTCCAGGCCAATGTTGTATGGGATCTGGCCTGTAGTCTGCCCAGTTTCCTCTTGCCTAGACTACCTGAATTCTTAAGTGGAAACGAGAAGTGCCATCACAGCTGACTCGTTGTGTGCACATGCACCGTGAGCAAGAAATACACTTTGGCAGCTGCAAGCCACCGAGATGCTGGTTATCATTTGTTACGCCAGCATCAGCAGTTTTGACTTCTTACATGCTTTTTACAGCCCTTGCCCCTGCAAAAGGGAAGTTCTGAAATGTACCAAGTATCTCCTGGAAACCTGCCCTCTGACATCTCCTTCCACAAACAAGCAGTGAGCTTCTGAAGTCCTCCTGGACAAGACACCCCAGAGGGAGTTCTGGATAAACTAAGGGGCTTTAAAAGCAGCATGTGGACCGCACCAAAACAGGCAAACGTGTATGGACAAGGGGCCAACAGAGGCCTTTGGACATTCCTAGATGGTGTTTCAAGGGGGTCTTTTTTCAGTGCTATCCAAAATATTTTGCTCACATTCTTCCTAAAATACATAGGCACTCCTTTTACATAGTTTTTTGGTTGTCACCCCAAAGTTTTAAATTTTAAAAAGTTATTTTTTTGTTAACAGAAAAATACAAAATATTAAGTATTCTACAAGACAAAATAGGATGAAGATCAACTTTAACTGAAATCAGTATTTCATCACATGCTTTGACAAAATAGGTTTTAACTATCATATTGAAAACCGCACTGAATCCAAAGGAACCACATGAAATATGTGTCTGCAGTCTTATCTAATGTATCTTTAAAACTTGGTTAGTCCCAGAAAACACAGATGTTACTTTTAAAAGAACTGGCTCTACTGAGCTCTGTTGCAAGGCTCAGCTTCATCCTTATCAGAAATATATGTAAGATCTAGAAAGATAAGAAACCCACCAGGTTTGCTTCCTTGATTAATCACTGAAGGAGCTCTACTCTAAAACTAATGTTTTTTTTTCTTTAATAGTTTATTGCCAAGTTGGTTTACATATAACACCCGGTGCTCATCCCAACAAGTGCCATCCTCCATGCCCATCACTCCCCTTCCCCTTTCCCCCACCTTCATCAGCCCCCAGTTTCTTCTCGGCATTCAAGAGTCTCTCATGGTTTGCCTCCCTCCCTCTCCCCCACTATTTTTCCCTTTCTTCTCCCCCATGGTCCTCTGTTAAGTTCCTTCCAATTCTCCTATACGTGCAAACATATGGTATCTGTCCTTCTCTGCCTGACTTATTTTGCTTAGCATAACACCCTCAAGGTCCATCCATGTTGCTACACATGGCCAGGTTTCATTCTTTCTCGCTGCTGTGTAGTATTCCATCATGTAGATAAACCACATCTTCTTGATCCATTCATCAGCTGATGGACACTTAGGCTCTTTCCATGTTTTAGCTATTGTGGAGAGTGCTGCTATGAATGTTGGGGTACATGTGCCCCTATGCATCAGCACTCCTGTATCCGTTGAGTAAATTCCTAGCAGTGCTATTGCTGGGCCATAGGGGAGTTCTGTTGTTCATTTTTCGAGTAATCTCCACACTACAAAACTAATGTTTCTGAGCAGACCTTTTTTTTTTTTTTTGGTGCATGGGACATTTCTAATCCTGGGGTAAATGTGCCACATTAACACTTCAGGTTGGTGAAAGCTGGCCTTTATTTGTAAAGTAAGGGGGGAATTTGCAAAGCACACACTTTCTCAGGCAATTTGAGAAAAGAATAAATGTAGAAGTAGCGAATCTTGAAAGCAGTGTGTTACTGCAAATCCTTAAGACTGCCCATGCATGAGCATACTCAGAAAGTGTGCAAGCCCCTATTGGAAGAAAATGTTTTATATCCATAGAAAACACAGTTGGTGTATATGTGACGGAGAAGCAGATGAGTAAGCTCACTCTCATAGGTGCTCCCTGGACTCACAAAACAAGTCTGAGCAGAGAGCCTACTCCCATTTGAAGTGACTCTTCATTGAAACTATCAGCCACCTGGTCACTACAATGGTTATCTACACAGTTATCATAAAGCACCAGGAAATGTTCCTGGCGCACCACTGAGGACTGAATACCGCACTCCCCAGAACTCAAATCATGTATCAAAGAATGCCAACAAGACAGTAAAATGTTTTCCCCGTTTTATACATATTTAAGAATTCATGGGTAATATATCTAAACTCTTATACTAAAAAGAACCCTGCTAGCAACTACACTTTTGAATAAAGAACTGTCAACACTGGCAGATTCAGATCTTCTGCTGAGAAGAATTTACCACAACAGAATGATCTAAGTACATCATGTCATGCAGTTGCAGTTTAATAAGGATATATTTCTAAGCTGGGGGGCGGGGAGACTTTTTATTAAGCTATGGTACATTAAATATCATTATAAATTAATTCTATACTATTATTTCAATGGCATTTGCTGAACAGAGCACTACATGGTTCAACATACCACCTGGGCAGCCACCAAGGAAAATACTGTGTACTGGTATGGTTTTTAAAAACCATCTCAGGAAGACTGACATCGCAAGATGCACTGAAATGGCATAGAAAAAAATACCATGCTTATATGCCCACTGCCCTATGAAAGCAGCATCCTACTCCCAAAACAAAAGGCCAACTCTATAAAATTAATAACTCTTCCCCTTTCTTAAGAATGCGTGACTACATGGGGCGCCTGGGTGGCTTAGTCAGTTAAGCGTCCGACTTTCGCTTAGGTCATGATCTCGCGGTTCGTGGGTTCAAGCCCCGCGTCGGGCTCTGTGCTGACTGCCAGCTCAGAGCCTGGAGCCCGTTTCAGTCTGTGACTCCCTCTCTCTCTGACCCTCCCCTGCTCACGCTGTCTCTCTCTCCTAGAAATGAAAAAAAAAAAAAAAGAATGTGTGACTAGCTGATTCTAGTCTCATTAGAAGTTTGAGGTCAGATCCCAAAATTAGGTTTTATAGATATTAATATCAGATTATTTGGGGGATCTTTTGTGAATAATTTAGTAGCTATGATGATTTTATCATATATTTCTTTTGGGAAGGGGGTGGGGTAGGACAAAAAAGTCATATTACAGTTTATATGGAAAAGCATTAATAATAATCAAACATAATGGCTAATTAACATATCAAACATAAACAACATAATCCCAACACAAAATATGAAAAATAACTGCTAGATAACAAAATGCATTGCCTTTCATCTTGACTGTGATGAATTTTTAATGGGCCAGACTCTTTGTATCGCAATCAACTTTGATTTGACAAAATTAAACCACATAGCACAATAGTATGTCAAAGAGAATTCCTCACACCACATCTTATCTCATTTTCCATTACAGTAAGCACTTGAATTCCTCCAAGTGCTACCTCTGTGATCTCTTCCCTCCCTTTCCCCTGAGCTTCCAGATATAAAATCCTAGTCCTGGAAAAAAAGTCCATACAGCAATTTCTCCGGCATTTCCAAACCAAGAGGTCCGAAACCAAAATGAAATTCTTTGCCCACACCTTTCTTTTTCTTCCTGTATTCAGCAGCACCATCTATACTTATTTACTCCCTTAGGATCCTTTTTAACCATCTTTATACTCTATCTCCAAACATTTGACAAGTGCTCTGAGTTTCACACGTGCTCAGTGATTTGATTCAACAATTCAGTTCCTTCTTTTAGGTTCCCATTACTCCATTTTTCCTCTTTTTTATTTTTTTGTCTTTTTACTTTCTGTATTCTCATACCATTACACGGATGTTGGAATTTATGAATGCATCCTTCACATCTCTTACATTTCCTATCATTTCTTTCACATCTTTATCTCTGCAGCATCCTAGGAAAATTCCTTAGGTTGAGTTCCCAAATAACTAGTTGGCTATTCAGCTGTTTCTAGGCTGTTATTTACCCTATTGGCCATGTTTTCATTTTAGTAATTTTATTATTTCCAAGATTTCTTGGAACACTTACTTTGGTCTTATGAATGTGAAGATATTTATCATCTGAAGATCTTTAATAATCTCATTTTAAAGTCTTTTTCAGACTATTCTATTGTCTCTATTTCCTTGGGAGCAAATTACCGTGTATGTTACGTGACCGTGATCTCTTCAATCATGGTGCCCTTTGGAGGTCTCTACTGAATTCCTCTTTTACGTGAGAAGCTTTCCCTTGTGCTGTTATGCTTAACCCCATCTACTTCCTTCTTTTACCAGAGATATGGGTTTGTTATAATCTGTGTTACATATTTCTCTGAGTTTTGTGTGCAAAGGGGGGATTTCAATATATACTTTCCCCGTCAGTCTTAAACTAAATGTCTTTTATCACCTGTTCAGGTGATTTTGACAATAACCTAACTCATCTCTCCTCCCCAGCCTTTCAAGTCACACAGCAACCACTGCAATCCTTAATAGTTCTGCTAAGAACCCAATCTCTGAATTTGGTATACTTCCTAAAGTATACTTCAATTTTTTAAAAATGTGTAGTAAAATGTACTCCTAGATCCTTCACTCTTAAGTGAAATAAAGAAGTCTACAGCGCCCCTTCTCTGCATTATTGCCACCCTCTAACCATCCCACCTACTCAGAGAATCTATGCAACCTCATGTTTCCCTGCCTTTGCTGACGTGCACTACACTCCCATGTCCCATTCATCTGCCAAGATCCAGATAAAATCCAACAATCGACTCTAGGAAACCTTCCGTATGTTATGGACATTTCCTGATCTGGGTCTCCATTAGAGATTACCCAGTCCCCTATTGGTATACTTATCTCATTCTGCCTTAACAATGCATTAGAATCCCCAACTAGGCCACAACTTCTTGGGAACAAAGACTCCTCATTATGTCTTTCCCTATTTCATGCAGCACCTAGCACAATGCTCAGCATATAATGGGCACTCAAACAACCTTTTTTTTTAACGTTTATTTATTTTTGAGAGACAGAGCATGAGCAGGGAAGGGGTAGAGAGAGAGGGAAACATAGAATCCAAAGTAGGCTCCAGGCCCTGAGCTAGCTGTCAGCACAGAGCCCAATGCGAGGCTCGAACCCACGAACCGTAAGATCATGACCTGAGTCGAAGTCGGATGCTTAACCAACTGAGCCACCCAGGCGCCCCAACAACCTTTTTTTAATAAAAGATGATCCTTGTTCCAGTGACCAGAAATGCTATTTATCAATATAGGCTCATAAAATTAAATTCAAAGAACTGAGGAATTAAAGGAAGCGGAGACATTTGAACTAGGATTCAGTATCATAGGTTTTTGACTGTAGGAAGAGGAAATTTCCTCCTCTTGACATTCAGAACCTGTACCAGCCTGAAGTACCCCTCCCCTTCTAAAAAGCCCCTGATGATGCCTCAGTCCTCTGGGCTCTCCTGCATGGCTGCATGCCTCTTTCACTGCATTTACTATTCAGAAGTGCAACTGCCTGTGTATCCGTCTACACCACTAGATTATATCCCCTCTGAGAGCAGAAACCAGACAGTGTTTATCAGAGAATAAATAAAAGTGTGTTGGCTAAATAAATGCTTAAATACCACATTTTCCCTTATTCGTCCTCAGAAAAGCCTTGAGCTGTAGGGAAAGCTGTTATTCTCATTTCCAATAGATAACAAGAGTAAATGGAAGTTAGATGAACTCATGGTCACAGGGGAGGGGAACTTGGTAGCAGAATTTAGGTCTTCTTGAAATAAATCACCACCTTTCTTTTTACTCCTATATAATAGGAAGCATCCGTGGTCGGCAATATATGAATGGGACAACCCGGAGCTCTTTACATAAAGGAAATAACCCTTACAATAGCACAGTGAATAAAACCAACCTTTACATAACCCTCAGAGTTCTGTTTCAACCATTCACTCAAAACTAAGAGCTTCCAGAACATAACTAGTTTTATAACAACATAGTCATCCACACACTGGTCAGCACAGCACAATAATTTCTAGATACCCAGGGCAACCCTATTACTTTAACCTGTTCAGAAGAACTTTAAAAAGCTATAAACATCACCAGATTTAGTGTATGCTAACTTCTACCAATTCTGCATTTTCATTACACGGAACATCCTCTACTCTACAACTACATACTCACATAACTACATAGATTTTAAGTTATTATTGCTCTTATTTTTCATTTCATTAGCTATTTATTGAGTGTCTACATGCCATGCGTGTTGCTAAGAGCTACATAAATTATCTAATTTACTCCTCATAAAAACTACTATGAATCAGGAACTATCATTACTGCTTTTAAAAAATGAGAACTGGTGCTCAGAGATATGAAATAATACATACAAGGTCATGCAGCTAATAGAGGAGGAAATGCAAATAACTCCTAGTCCTTTCTGGTACCACAATCCCGGCCCCTCCCCACTATGGACACTGGTTCACATTAGTGTCCACTGGAAGAATGTATTTGGTCAGATATTCTTTTAAGTTTGACATTATCATCATGTTGAACTGTATGAAATTGCTATTTGTGTAGACTACAAATGGATAAATAGTTCAACCTAATACTTAAGATCTTAATTATCTGCGGCTTTTGCTTCTTTAAAAATGTATTATTTTCTTTTTATTTTGCATAGAATATGCATCTAGTGACTCCTGAAATTATTCTTATTACAAGTTGCAGTTAAAGACATAAACACCAGTCAGTCCCTCGTGTAATTCCCCAATTCTGATCACAGACTAATTATATGAGAAACATGTTGGTAAGATGTGGCAGGAATTCCCTCCTTCAGAAAACCATTTCCTAATAAGCACATGCTAGAGTTATAGACGATGATCTGTTTCTGAAAACCTGCAATGATTAGTATAGTACATAGTACCTCCATTTCCTTTAAAACACAAATAAGAGCCTAAATAATGCCAAGAAAAGGAAATAAAAGAATACAATAAAAGAAAGCAAATACTAGCACTGGGGAAAGAGATTTTAGAAACTAGAACATTCATGGGGTGCCTATGTCGGTCAATTGGCTAAGTGTTCAACTCTTGATGTAAAGCATCCTACTCTTGAGTTTGGCTCAGGTCAGGTCATGATCTCACAGATCTGTGGGTTCAAGCCTTGTGTTGGGGGAGAGCCTGCTTGGGATTCTCTCTCTCTTTCTCTCCGCCCATTCCCTGTGTGCATGCACACTCTCTCATGCATGCTTTCTCTCTTTCAAAAATAAATATTTTAAAAAATAAAAAGTTTTGAAAAATATTTTTTTTAAAAAATTAGCACATTCACGCAGCCCACTGCACTCTCCTTTGCACCTTCATTGACCCCTGTGTCTTTCCTTCCCGTGTTAGAGAAAAGCATGTCCTGCATCTTCAAGAATAATCCTTTCATTCTTGCTCTTCACCCCAGCCTCGCCTCTCCTCAGGGAACGTCCTCTGGAAATCTTCCCCTCTCTCTGCTTCCTCCTTCCTGGCTTCAGCTCTCACACCAAACACAAGCAAGTTGGGGTCTTCTGTATCTACACAGAGGCCACACTTCCCGGGGCTCTCTTCCCCTCCTTCCCCTTCTCTTCTCTGGCAAAAGGACTAAAAAAAGTGACAGATTCTGCCTATACTCCCTCACCGCCCACCCACTCAGCATCTCAAAGCAGCCTGGCTTTAGCTGTCCCTTCTCTAAAATCATTCTCAGCAATAGCCCCCTGACCCCTTCCCCCCCATGAGTGGTCTCTCTGCTCTCACCCTACTTCATCTCTCCCCAGCTTGTGTTCATATTGTCTCCTCCTGCTCCAGTGTGCCCTGTGGGATTCATCAACATGAACCCTTCCTGGTTCTCTCCCTACCTCTATGACTGTTTCTCTCCAAGCCTTCCTTCTTACACTGTCCTATTCGTAGGTCTCTTCCTTGGCCCTTCCCTCCAAGAGTTCAAGCTTCTCATTTTTTTTCTTGGTCAACTCTTCCCAATATACTCCTAGGAGGCTTCACATCAAAATACTCAAAGCCACATTAGCTTTTTCTCTCCTCAAACCCATTCCTTTTTTTTGCCCTAACTTAAACCCATTTCATTTCCCAAGCGAAAATCACCTAGTCATTTTGAAATCTCTTCCTACATTTATTCAGCAGCCTCACCTCCCTTCACTCCTAGAGTGCAGCCAAGCCATCACAGAGGGGCCCAGAGTCCCTACTTGGATGGCCCCTGGCTTTCATGCCTTTATATGTATTGCTTCCTTCACTTGATATAGCCCTTAACCTTCAGATTTCTACTCGAGTGTCACATTCTTTGTGAAGCTTTCTCTACTCTTCCTGAGAATATTCAGTTCTTCCTCAATGCTCCCAAAACACTTTGTATACACCAGTAATTTACAGCATTTACCTCACTGATAAAGTTACCATGGTAACTCTGTACGGTGCTGTCCCTCCACAATCCTGTTCTTGTCTTCACTGTTTGTAAAACGAAAGGGACTGGGTTATAGTCCCCATAGAACAAGTGCCTCGTTCATAGTAGGTCTTCAAAATGTCTGCTCTATTGAACTGATCCATCTGTCTGGTCAGGTTTATATACAATCTTGTTCAGAGGTAAGGGTTTATGCCAGCTGAATTTTTCAAATCCTTCTGAATACTAATAATTCATTATGTAAGACATATACAACACAAAAACAAGAGGTAATTAACTTTCAATTTTTCCCTCCTAATATACACACATTGTCAAAAAATAGAACCTTTAAGGTTCTTGTCTGGAAGTTGCCTCCACTGAATAAAGAAAACAGATTCTCTTGAGAGCACCTATCAGTTTCCCAACTCAGCCAACTGCTCACTACTGCTTTCTTAAATCCTACTTTAAAAGTCCAAAATGACAAATTATCTCACAGGTCCCCGGGCAAATACTTCACTGCTTTCTGAAATGTCAGTGCTGATGCCCTGTACCTACTCAGTTTTGCCTCATTTTAAGCCAATAGAAATACCTCTTCCTGCCAGCCTTCATTTTGTTTTATAAAACTACTTTTCCTTTTCTTATTTTCCAGGTACAATTACTGTGATAAACTACCTCTAACTTCTAACCTTTGGGAGTTAAAACATCTATAATTTCATTAGCCCATTCAATGACAGGAAAAAGAAACTGAGTCTCAAGTAAGATGGCCATAGAAGTGAACACTGGAAAAATCATTACCAAGAACTTTTCCAACAATAACCAACATTTACTAAGTGGCAGCAAATACGAAAGAAATGAGAAAGTAGGTTAGCAGTTAAAAACATTATCACATTTTAATCTTCATCAGAGTAAGCGTCATTATTCTTGTTTAACAGATCAATAAACTGAGGTTCAGAGAGGTTCAGTGATTGCCCAGGGTTACCCTGATAATAAATGGTAGTCCGTTGCCATATGTTGGAATGACCTGGAGTAACAGTCTCAGGAAAAACTGACCTGCCTGAAAGGTACTGCTTCTACTCCCTGGCATGTGGTTCTTGGTCACTGGACAATCACCATTGTCCCCATAAGAGAACAGCAATCTTATCCTCTGTCTGCATTCTCTGCTGTGCACCATGCTCAGAGCCTTCATCCATTTTTTCATTTAATCACTGAATGAGCTATATATGAGGCAGACCAGAATTATCGCCTTACAGATCAGGAAATGAAGTCCGGCACTTGAAGTTCAGAAGTAAACCCAACATTTCCCAGTTAGTGGAGCAGACTAAATATATCCTCAAAGCCAATGCTGCTGTCTCAACACGGCCAACACTGCCCTAAAACAGCAGGATCTTGCCTGAGACTCTCACCAAGAACTTGGCTCTACTATTCTGAAATTCAGTTGTAGTAAGTCATATTCAAGACCCATCGGTCTTCTCGGTGTTCTGAAACATGGCCTCCTACCCTGACACTTAATCAGAGAGCAGTGCACCTTTCCCTCTTTGGATTTCTCATAGCAATGACTATCTTCACTGAGCCAGCCACCTTTGGGGTTTCAGCCACTGTTTGCACTGAGGATTACTCTGAGAAACAGAAGGGCAAAGATGTAAAGCACCCGTGCTGTGAAACCAGGCTGCTGGGTTCCAATTCCAGGTCCGCCATTTACTATCTGACTTGGGCAGGTCACTTAAACTCTCTGTGCCTCAACTTACTCACTTGTAAAATAGGGAAGACAGCCCTCCCTATCTCGAAGAATTTCTGTGATTCTATAGTGAGATAATACCTGTAGAGTGCTTAGAACAGTACCACCTATATAATAAAGTTCAATAAATATTAGGTATTTCACAGGGGTTAGGAGAGTCCATATTGTGAGAAGAGAAAAAGAAAAGGAAACTCACAAGAATTTAACTTTGTGGACCCTAAGGGAAGACATGTTTAAGGAAGGGAGAAAGTATGTAAGTATGTGCCCGATGTTTCAAAGGCCACTGTCTGAGTCAGCTCAGGCTGTTAGAACAAAATGCCACAGACTAGGTGGCTTAAACAACAGAAATCCACTTTCTCACAGTCTGGAGGCTGCACATCCAAGATCAAGGTGCCATCAAGGCTGATATTTGGAGAGCTCTCACCAAAGAAAGGAAATCAGTGTGTGAACACAGGAAGGGAGGATGAGAGCTCTCTGTGTCTCCCTTTAAGAGGACACTACAACTATCAGATCATGGGCCCACCCCATAACCTCATTTAATCCCAGTTACTTCCGCAGAGCCCCCATCTGCAAATACAGCCATGCTAGTAGTTGAGCTCCAACTTATGAATTTCACCGTAAGGGACAAAAATTTTCAGTGGTAACAGTCACCAAAAAAGTAACTTTGTTTGGGGTTTGGATAAAAGGAGGTCTTCAGTGAGCTTAACAATAAGTTTTCATGACTCGTGGGCTTATTCCCGAAACAATGTAATGTGTTTACAATTCCTCTCCATGTATTCAGGGAAGCAGTTGTGGAAGATTGAACAGAACCCTAAGATTCATGTACTCTGACAGAAAAATAGTATGATAAATTACAGACCAAGATAAACTAACTGTACTTAGGTCATTGGCCATGGAAGACAGAAGTACTTGGTATATACAGAAATCTTTTTTCTATTATCAGTTTTTCATTATTAAAAATTACTGTCATTCTTAGCCTTAAAAAAAAAAAAGTCCTTAACCTTTTCTTTTTTTTTTTAAAGAAAATCTGCCCAGAAGAGCATGGACATGAATTTTCATTGTATAAATTATCCCAATCAAAATTTGTATTAACCTCTGACATCTTCGTCCCCTCCCTTGTACCAAATCTAGGGATAATTAATACCTATTTAAGTATTCAATTTCTGCCCTGGAGGCCAAGATAAACTTGTCCACAAGACAAGAATATACTTGCCCAATAGTAAATCTCAATGAGGAGATAATCTCTTTTTTTCTTTCATAAAATATTCTGCATAACATTTAACAATAACAAAGAAAATCTGGAGATTGTACAGAGGAGAAAAGGTTTATGACATCACCTCTATTAGGTAATAATCACTACTGTTCCTTCAAGATTTTTTTCCATGCATATTTTTATAGAACTTTAATTATGCCACATTCTGTCTTTCTCTTTTTTTTTTTAATTTTTTTTTTTATTTCTAGAGAGAGAGAGAGAGACAGCGTGAGCAGGGGAGGGTCAGAGAGAGAGGGAGATACAGACTCTGAAATAGGCTCCAGGCTCTGAGCCGGCAGTCAGCACAGAACCCGACACGGGGCTCGAACCCACGAACCGTGAGATCATGACCTAAGCGAAAGTCGGACGCTTAACCGACTAAGCCACCCAGGCGCCCCACATTCTGTCTTTCTCAATCAGCACTTCCACTGGTACACATATGTAAGTAATACATGTGTGTAGATTACAGTGTTTAACTGAAAATTTAACCATTTACATGGTGATGGACATTAACACTGCTTCTAGGCATAATTTTAAAAAATATTGTGATGGGCAGTTCCCGCTCATACTTTTCTCCATCTTTGTATTACTTCCTTAGATTTAATTTCCAAAGGTAGTCTTGAGGGTCTACAGATATAAATATTTATAAGGCTCTTGATACATATTCTAAAACTGCCTCTACATTTTACTGTCACCATTAATCTTGAGTATTAATGTCACTAGACCCCATGCTCTGTAGCAAAAAGTTTTCCTACCACAACAAGAAAGAAATAAGACAATTTGCTGCATTAATTTTACTTCCTTATTACAGAGAACCTTTTTCCTGACATGGTTATTTCCTCGTTTTATTTTCCCTTTGTGAGTCACCTATTCATTGTCTTTATCTGTTAAAACCCTCATTTTTTTTCACTGATTTGTATGAAGTCCTCTCTTTTACTCATAAAATTATTTAATAGTAAAAGTAAGAATATTAGAAGGATCCTTGACATTTTGCTGATGTTTCACTAAGCTGAAGAGTAAAATTACAGTCACTAATAAATGAAAATTAAAATATTTTAGCAACACTTTACCAAGTTCTGACAGTGTGTGAGGGACAATTCAGAGGATTTAAAAGACTTTACTTTCACTGACACTTACCTGTCATAATTGAAATGAAAATAAAGGGTTTATTTCCCAAACATGGCACACCAGCCAATAAAGACAAATCATCTTATTTCCCATCCCCCACAACCTTTTATTTTTATTTATTTATTTACTTACTTATTTATTTGAGAGAGAGAGAAAGAGAGAGAGAGAGACAGAGAGACAGAGAGAGACAGAGAGCGAGCGTACAGGGCAGAGGGGCAGAGAAAATCTTAATCAGGCTCTACACTCAGCACAGAACCTGACATGGGGTTCGATCCCACAACCCTGGGATCATGATCTGAGCCAAAATCAAGAGTAGGATGCTTAACTGATTGAGCCACCCACATGCCTGTCCCCCACAACCTTTTAATGCATTATGGAAACAATTCAATGAATTCAAATAAAAGGGAGAATTCCGCCCCTCTAAAACTGATGCTTATGCTAAATCTCAAATTATCTGACATTGTTTCATATTACATTATTACTAATCCTCTCCATTCAATGAAAAACTGCTAAGTGCCAGATGATGTGTGGGGTGTTTTAAGTCATTACATTCAAACAAACCTTTGAAGAGGTATTAGCTACCCCACTTTATAAATGAGAAAATATGGGTTCAGAATAGCTAACTACCTTGCCAAGGCCAGTCAGTCAGCAGGTGATGGACAGAAATGTAAACCCAGGACCTATGTCCCTCACCACTAACTATCCAGCCTTATATTACTGCAGCCTTTACCATGGCAATATTGTGTAGTAACTAATACTGACAAAAAGCAACTTAGAAAAAGACATTTGTTAAGTGTATTTGATATATGTATTGGGGTTGAGAATTCCTCAAATGATATTTCATCATTAATAAAGGTTAGCATTTTTAAAATTTACATGTGCAAAGCTTAGCCTATCATTACTTTTTGAAAGTTTAGCCTATGTAACTTACTAAAATTTAAAATAGAATTTTTCACACTGGCAGTTTTAATGGTGGAAATCACTTTTATGTAAATATTATAAAATTCTCAAGTTGCACATTTTGTTTGCTTTTGATGGAACTACATACAGAACATTGGGTTAATGTTTCTGTGTTCCAGAAACTGACCCAGAAATAGGTCCATCTTCTAACTATTATCAGAGGAAATACAACCCACCTCCCAATAGGTACAAAAACTTCAGGCTGGCTCGTGGGGAAATGGCAAAGAAAGATTCGATTCTCTCCCATAGATTTCTGAGGAAGCATGGCTCTATGGACACCATGATTTCAGACTTCTGATCTCCAGAACTGTAAGACTATATATCTGGTGTTTTTAGGACAATTTGTGGTACGTACAGCAGCCCTAGGAAACTAATACAGTGGTTTTTTTTTTTTTTAATAATATTTACTGGATTTTTTCCTATTGATGGAAATCTTCAGTGACACTGAGACATCTACTTAGAAATATGTTCAAGCCATTAACCATCATGCCAAAAGGAAATGGTGATAGATCTGCTATCCACATTACTCCACTCAAGTTTCCCTTAAGAACACACACACACATACATACACACAGAGTTTGGTACATTTAAAATTATTACATAGGTTATCACAAATTTTGAAAAAAGACACAGAGTGCCCAAGCAGATCCTTCTTAGGCATCTAGCCTAGGGCAACATGAGGAAAGAAAGGTGAAGTGTCTTGCCCAAAGTCACAGGGACAACTGCCCAGACAGGAGCCCAATCTCATTTCCAGTGCTATTACTATTCAAGGTGCTACTTTTGACATAGGAACTATTTTTTTTAATTGATGTGGCTCTTCCTCTATAGCATCTAGATAAAGTCTAGACCTTCATCAGAAATCTACTTTTTATTAGCTAATATTTTAAAATTCAAAATATGTGAGGTGCCTGCATGGCTCAGGTGGTTGAGCGTCTGACTCTTGATTTTCGGCTCAGGTCACGATCCCAGAGTCATGGGATCGAGCCCCGTGTCAGTCTCTGAGCTGAGCGTGGAACCTGCTTGGGATTTTCTTTCTCTCCCTCTGCCTCTCTCTCTCTCTCTCTCTCAAATTGGTCCTGTGAAAACATAAATACTCAAAATATTCCATTGAAATCCCACCACTAACATTTTCTCTGCTAGTGAAACTAGTTGTCTTCAGACAATTAGTTGTCTTCAAATAATTAGTTATCTTCTGATAACATCTCCTAATCTCCACGGGATTGGTTCAGTCATTCTCACACACCTTATGAGAAAATACACATTAAACTACATGTATAAGCATTATTCAGTTGCTGGCGAATAATCTCTGCAAATCTTCATAGAGGTTTATGAGATTCTTCAGATCCCTATAATCATAAAATATAAAGGTTGTACATTGTATTCTATCCCTGACATATTAAGCTGTCTTTACAGGGGAGGAGTAATTTTTTTTATATAATACACTTTCTTTAATTGACCCAAATAAAAGATTTGCTTTTCAAAAATAAGATTAGGGTGCTGACACGGGGTCATCTTTTATTTCTCTTCTCCCTGGTGCCCTGACAGCTTTGGGACAGAGATTGGGTTTTCTCACCTACACGGACGTCTCATTCTTACCACAAAGTCAACTTACTTTAAAATGAGGTGAGCTTTTCCTCCTAGAATCCTGATACAGGAAAAATGGAGTCACACTTTTGTGGTTTTGAAGAAAAAAAGCTATAAAAATGAAGGCACCTTTTTTAAAAAAGTTCAGAAACTACTTTTATAATAGAAAAATAAACTTCATTTTGAATCCTTTGACATAAAGCATAATAAAGCAGGCACTAACAGTTCACCATGATCCAGAAATCACTAAGAACAGTTTTCTACCGTAACAAAAAAAAAAAATAAGATGTTATTTTTAGCACCTCAGAGCTGGAATCACCAATAATTGCCATTCTAATTTGAAAGTCATCAGGAACTGTTTATTTAAGCGATTTTGATCAATTCCCTGCCAAGTCTAGTTTGTTTTTCTGCCCTTCAACTACATTATTTCCTGTTCCACTTTCCAAACTGTACATTACATTTTATCATGAAGGCTACATTTCCTGAAGAAACAACTGCATTCTGCTTGCTTTTTTAAAATTTTTATTTATTTATTTTTTGGTACCAATTCTCTTTTTCTTTGCATCTAATAGAGAAGATATGTTTTCTCAGCCTTCCTTTTATCTTACATAGGCCTAAAGAATATTTCCTTGTCATTTTTGGTGACTTTCAACTTTTTTCTAAAAAAAAAATATTTATTTTTGAGAGAGAGAGTGAGCAGGGGAGGGGCAGAGAGATCAGAGGATCTGAAGGGTTGGGGGAGGAAGGGGAGGCCTGTGCTGACAGCAGAAAGCCTAATGCAGGTCTGGAAAAGTCAGACCCTTAACTGACTGAGCTACCCAGAAGCCCCAGTGCATTTTCACCTCCTATCAACCTTCTGTTTCCTGGTTTTATCTTCATATGCCACCACAGAGATGCCCTATGTCTAGTGTATTACTCTTTCCTTTTTTTTTTCCATTTTTTAACACTGTTCCTTTATATATATATTTTTTTACAAATAGTTTATTGTCAAATTAGTTTCCACATAACACCCAGTGCTCATCCCCACAAGTGCCCTCCTCCATGCCCATCTCCCCTTTCCCCCCCACATCCATCAGTCCTCAGTTTTTGTCAGCATTCAAGAGTCTCTCCTGGTTTGCCTCTCTCCCTTTCCCCCACTATTTCCGCCCTTCTTCTCCCCTTTGTTCCTCCGTCAAGTTCCTCCTAATCCTCCTATACGTGCAAACATATGATATTTGTCCTCTGCCTTATTTCGCTCAGCATAACACCCTCAAGGTCCATCCACGTTGCTACACATGGCCAGATTTCATTGTTTCTCATTGCCATGTAGTATTCCATGGTATAGATAAACCACATCTTCTTGATCCATTCATCCTGTATTACTCTTTTCTAATCCCTACCCAGTCGGCCATTTCACATGTGCAGCTCAGTGTAGTTATGCAGATGTATAACATAACAGATGTAGTTCTCTGCATCTTCTGGCCACCCTTAAAAGTGCTGCATTAAGAAGCAAACTAGTGGGTGTGGACCCTTCCACTTACATATAGGTCCTTTTCTTTTTTTTTTTTTAATTTTACTTTATTTATTTATTTTTTTTACAGATAGTTTATTGTCAAGTTGGTTTCCATATAACACCCGGTGCTCATCCCCACAAGTGCCCTCCTCCATGCCCATCCCCTCCCGACCCTCCACAACCATCAGTCCTCAGTTTGTTCTCAGCATTCAAGAGTCTCTCATGGTTTGCCTCTCTCCCTTTCCCCCACCATCTCCCCCCTTCTTCTCCCCCTTGTTCCTCAGTTAAGTTCCTCCTAATCCTCCTATACGTGCAAACATATGATATTTGTCCTTCTCTGCCTGACTTATTTCGCTCAGCATAACACTCTCAAGGTCCATCCATGTTGCTACACATGGCCAGATTTCATTGTTTCTCATTGCCATGTAGTATTCCATGGTATAGATAAACCACATCTTCTTGATCCATTAGTCCGTTGATGGACACTTAGGCTCTTTCCATGTTTTAGCTATTGTGGAGAGTGCTGCTATGAACATTGGGGTACATGTGCTCCTATGCATCAACATTTCTGTATCCCTTGGGTAAATTCCTAGCAGTGCTATTGCTGAGTCATAGGGGAGTTCTATTGTTAGTTTCCTTAGGAACCTCCACACTGTTTTCCAGAGGGGCTGTACCAGCTTACATTCCCACCAACAGTGTAGGAAGGTGCCCGTGTCTCCACATCCTCGCCAGCATCTCAAGTTCTCTGATTTGCTCATTTTAGCCACTCTGACTGGCGTGAGGTGGTATCTCAGTGGTTTTGATTTGTATTTCCCTGATGAGGAGGGATGCTGAGCATCGTGTCATGTGTCTGTTGGCCATCTGGATGTCCTCTTTGGAGAAGTGTCTGTTCATATCTTCTGCCCATTTCTTCACTGGGTTGTTTGTTTTTCAGGCGTGTAGTTTGGTGAGTTCCTTATAGATTCTGGATATTAACCCTTTATCTGATATGTCATTTGCAACTATCTTTTCCTATTCTGTTGGTTGCCTATTAGTTTTCTGGGTTGTTTCCTTGGCTGTGCAGAAGCTTTTAATCTTGAGGAGGTCCCAATCGTTTATTTTTGCTCTTGATTCCCTTGCTTTTGGGGATGTGTCAAGTAAGAAGTTGCTGCAGTGGAGGTCAAGGAGGTGGTTTCCTGCTTTCTCCTCTAGGGTGTTGATAGTTTCCTGTCTCACATTCAGGCCCTTTATCCATTTTGAGTTTATTTTTGTGTATGGTGTGAGAAAGTGATCTAGTTTCATTCTTCTGCATGTTGCTGTCCAGTTCTCCCAACACCATCTGTTAAATAGGCTGTCTTTTTTCCATTGAATACTCTTTCCTGCTTTGTCAAAGATCAGTTGGCTGTATACTTTTGGGTCCACTTCTGAGTTCTCAATTCTGTTCCATTGGTCTATGGGTCTGTTTTTGTGCCAATACATACTGTCTTGATGATGACAGCTTTGTAGTAGAGGCTAAAGTCTGGGATGGTGATACCTCTCGTTTTGGTTTTATTCTTTAGTATTACTTTGGCTATTCAGGGTCTTTTGTGGTTCCATACAAATTTTAGGATAGTTTGTTCTAGTTTTGAGAAGTATGCTGGTGCAATTTGGATTGGAATTGCACTGAATGTGTAGAGTGCTTTGGGTAGTAATGACATTTTAACTATATTTATTCTTCCTCTCCATGAGCATGGAATGTTTTTCCATTTCTTTGTATCTTCTTCAGTTTTCTTCATAAGTTTTCTATAGTTTTCATCATACAGATCTCTTGTATCCTTGGTTAGGTTTATTCCGAGGTATTTTATGGTTTTTTGTGCAATTGTGAATGGGATCAGTTTCTTGATTTCTCTTTCTATTGCTTCATTATTGATGTATAAAAATGCAACCAATTTCTGTACGTTGATTTTGTACCCTGCATCTTGGCTGAATTCTTGGATCAGTTCTATTAGGCTTCTGGTGGAGTCTCTCAGGTTTTCTATGCATACAGATCCTTTTCTTATCATTTATTTAAGCTGCCTGAAGTAGATTTCCCTGCAATTCATTTTCTTCAGATTGCTGTTTTCACTTCTTTGAAGTTTACATAAAGACTACCAATCTTGAAATGCATTTTCTTAATTAAGTGAAATGTTCACCAAAGAAACAGCTCCAGGGACGCCTGGGTCGCTCAGTCTGTTAAGCGACCCACTTGGGCCCAGGTCATGATCTCAACGGCATGTGAGTTTGAGCCCTCGTACAGGGCTCTGTGCTGACACCATCGAGCCTGGAGCCTACTTGGGATTCTGTGCCTCTTTCTCTCTCTGTCCCTCCCCCACTCTAACTGTGTCTGTGTCTTTCAAAAATAAATAAACATTCAAAATTTTTTTTAAAAATGAAATAGTTCCAGTATGCAGGTCAAAGGTCAAGGGTAGCTAATAATACCAGCACAATTTCACCTCTTTTGGCTCTCTCTCTCTCCAGATCCTACCCAGAGGGGTTTCCACCTGACTATGCATCACGTATACTCTCTTGCCTTTAATCCACTGACTGTGCTGTAATTCTCTCATTAAATAGTCTGTCCAATATGCACTTAGGATGATGGTTAGTGTGTTTTCAATCTCATCAGGACTTACCAGACAGCTGAAACCTGACAACATCTGTCAGAGATAAATAAACTAACTCTCAATGAGTGCTTCTGAATAACCTAAAAAACACAGAGTAAAATGGGGAAAACACACAGCCTGAACTTAGTACTGAAAGTAGGCTTCTTATGAATGACATTCCCTACAATGATTAGTAATTAAGTTAATCCTTCATTATGTGCTTCACTGATCACTATCGAAAATGACAAAACACATTTGCCCTATTTTCAATTAAAATATGTGGGAGTACATATGTTTGCACGTATAGGAGGATTAGGAGGAACTTGACGGAGGAACAAGGGGGAGAAGAAGGGGGGAAATGGTGGGGGAAAGGGAGAGAGGCAAACCATGAGAGACTCTTGAATGCTGACAAAACTGAGGACTGATGGATGTGGGGGGGAGGGGGGATGGGCATAGAGGAGGACACTTAAGACACTTATGGGGATGAGCACTGAGTGTTATGTGGAAACTAATTTGACAATAAACTATTTGTAAAAAAAAAAAAAAATATGTGGGAGTAAGTACAGAAATCAGAGAAAATGAAAGTTTGGCTTTTAATGTCCCTCAAACACACTTAGTCACTTTGTTTGCTTTTCTGCATCTCTTGCCATCTCAATTCTGCATCTGGAAGATACAATGGGCTTTCCTGCTCTTGCCAATAACAAATAATATAACCACCTTCTTTTGCAGCTTGATTCTCCCAGTCAGTGCCACCTACCACCTGATTCATGCTACAACTCCATTTAATAATTCAACACTAGCAAATGCAATTATTTCCTTTTTAAAGGCACCAGTGTTATCTTCCCTGAATTTTAAAAAACTTTAAATAAGCTATAACTTACTTGAAAAAACATTTTTCCAAGAGATGTCTGCATACAGTGACTAAACCTGAGTATCAATTAGTTTATAAAACTGCTTTCATCCCAGGCTTGCAGGAGAGCCTTGGGAAAGCAGACTAGGCAAGAACAAGAAGAATAAGGCATGATTTATAACATATTTTGAAGAAATCTAAAAATCTATTAGGGAGCATCTATGTGAAGTTTCTGTCTGACTTCTTTGAACATCAAGGTTCTCTAATCTATTTGTATTTCTACTTTTTAAAAAGCATTTTATTTATAAGCAATTTCAAGATCACATCTAGTCCATAAAAGACATGAATTGAGATCTTTTTATACACGACTATTTGTTAGTGAATACAATCTGAAGAAAAACAGGTCTCTAGGGTTCTCACTTTCAACTTACTTTCCTGTGTTTGTCTCCTAATCCTGGTGGAAATCTTTTATGCTTTCAATAAAAGTAATGAGTGCTTTTCTACGATTTAGAATAGTCACCTTCGTGGAATTATGTGAATAATGCATCATTACATTGATACAATAAACTTTTGGCCACTGATATATTTTTTTAATGTTTTATTTATTTCTGAGAGAGAGAGAGAGAGAGAGCAGGGGAGGGTCAGAGAGAGAGAGAGGGAGACACAGAATCTGAAACAGGCTCCAGGCACTGAACTGGCTGTCAGCACAGAACCCGCCGTGGGACTCGAACCCACAAACTGTGAGATTATGACCTGAGCCGAAGTCGGATGCCCAACCGACTGAACCACCCAGGTGCCCCTGGCCACTGATATTTCTGATAACTACTCTTTGTAGTATACTTAGAAATATTAGAATAATCAGGGGCGCCTAGGTGGCTCAGTGGGTGAGTGTCTGACTTCGGCTCAGACCATGATCTCATGGTTTGTGGGTTCGAGCCCCACATCGGGCTCTGTGCTGACAGCTCAGAGCCTGGAGTCTGCTTCAGATTCTGTGTCTTCCTCTCTCTCTGCCCCTCCCCCACTCGTGCTCTGTCTCAAAAATAAATAAACTATAAAAATTTTTTTAAAAAAAGAAATATTAGAATAATCAGATAATGGGTCTCTGGTATTGAATATTTTCTAGTAAACCAAGAGACATACCCAGGTAAAAGGTGTGAATATGCTATATGACAGATTTTACCATAAATCATTATTAATTGCCATAATGCTCTATATGCCAGATATTTTATCCTCCATGAGCTGATTAAGAAATAGAGGGTAATAAATAAAACTATCATGCCAAAGTCATATGGGTAGTAATGGCAGAGCTGGGACTGAACTCCACTGAGTCTGATTTCCAAGCTCTTCATTATATCATGCCACCTTTGTTTTCAATTAAGTTTAGGACCCTAAATTAGTGAAAGATACATATCCATAAATTAAGATCAATAGTTCATTGAAAACCTAATTTTAACTAACAGCTTTCAGGCAAAACATTTTCCTAACATTAATAAGGAAGACACTGAATCATCTAACTCCCATTTCTTCGTTTGCTTCCATCTATCACCCAACCCCATCAGGATGCTGGTAAGCACTCCTATGAACAGAAGGTAAACAGCAGCCAGAGAAATAAGAGAAACAGGGTCTGAATAATCTACAAACTGGGTAACTATCTTCCAAACAATCAAGAGTAAAATGAATTAAATGGTTTGTTTAGAGTGTGTCTAGAAAGGGAAAATAAGTTATTTTCAATTACAAAGAACAGTCCTTATTTTTTCAGTAAACTGCATTCATTTTAAAAGTGAAAAATTATCTCAAGTACTTAAATCATACTATTTTTAGATATCTCTCCAGCTTAAACAATTTTGAGATTCAATTCTAATCACTGCAGTAAACCACTTACAAGTATTTAAGGTTTTTCTTGAAACTACCCTGTTAATATATATTGGGTCACTTGTCTAAATATAAAGTGGTTAACGAACATTCATGTATCACTATTTTTACTAAAAGTTTTGTTTGGATCTGCAAAAAACACTTTTTTCGGGAGCTCTGTAAATTTTGAAAGCTCATTATCTTATTTTATAGGGATATTCGCTTCATTCTACAAGGCGTTCAGTCACTACTATCAATAGGATCTATGTTCATCCATAGAGGCATTTCCAATGAAGTGAAAACCATTTGCAGACTACATTATGTTGTGATAGTGAATGACTTTAAAAGATGTCAAGTTCTACTTAAGGAGTTTTCTATGAAATAGCATTTATATTAGAGAAAGCTTTGGGAAAGGTGAAAGATGTAAGTCATCAGAATTTCATTTATATTTAAATATAATTAAGCTCTCAGAAAGCATCAGAACCTTAACTTTGAAATATCTTTTTTAAAGACATTACTGAAATATCATATTACTGTTTCTTGATTTTCTAATGCATCACTGAAAATGAATTCACTTTAATAAGTGGGAGGATTTGTCTGGGAAGAAAACCAGACTGTAAGCACAAAGGAAGGATAAAATGTTTAATTGTATTAATTATACTTTCATGATATGCCATTGATCCTGACATACGTATTTACCACATTTATAAACTTTTAGAACAATCCAGTGATAAGATGTGGTCATGTGTATCAGAACTGCCTGAAGCCACAATTCATATACTTCTTTGCCACAGATAAATGGAAGTGCAATATGTAGCCTTCTGACTGTGTGAGGAATCATCCATGTCCTTGTGAATATTTTACTGTGTGTAATATTGTCAGTTTACACTTTGGTTGAGGACTAAAATAATTGCCTTAGTAAGTACTGCACTGATCTCGGATTCTTTCTAATCGATCTCATTTTACCTCCACTAATCCTGGAATTTGGATACAAAATAAGAAATTTTTACTTCTTTGGAAAAAGTGGTTTCCAGGAGAATGATCTATCCAAAAGTAGGAAATAACAATACTCCTAAAAATAAATGAGAAAAAATATGATTATTGTCGCGTATTTTTTATAAAATACAATTTTTTAAACAACCTAAATAGTAACTTTAATGGAAACAGATAACTCTATTGAACTATGCTGTCACTTTCGTTTTCTTTTAGTATAGCCATGGTAAGACTTGAAAATATTCACTTCTACAGGCTCAGAATAATTGATTTAAGGCCTAAGTGCCATGCCTCAAAAAATGTACTAAACTTTATGTGACTTGTGAACAGGGGCACTACTTGCTCATTTTGTATTTTTCATTGCAACTGAGCAGACTCCTACTAACACACGATAGGAAATTACTATTTTGTTAAGTCAAGAAGTAAAAAATATTAAACTTTGTAAATTCTTGCTTATGTTATACATGCTATAAGTACACAAAACTCAAGAAGAAAATGTACTCTTTCCTATCAAGATTATTTATTTAAAAAATTAATTTCATCTAACAAATTATTTTAATTTGTATGTGCTTTTTTGCTGATTCTTTCACTATTTCAGGAAAAAATATTTTTATTCCCAACTACAATAGGGAACACCAGCTCATCCTTAATTCATTAAGTGCCATTTTTTACCCACTGACATTTGTCAAATTATAGGATTCATCATAACAGAGATATAGAGTTATGGCTTTAGCTCTTTTTGTTTTAATCCTTTTTTCATGTATTCCTTCTTTTGATTTGTGACCTTCATTACCAAGAGAGTTCATTTAATGCTTTCAGTTCAGTTCTAGGAGGATAAGCAGTCAGATACTGGAGGAATTATTTTACATACCATAGTTATTAACATGATTACTCAGAGAAATTATATTAATATCCAAGTCACTCAAACACTTCCAGGAAAAAGTGATGCTTCTTTATCAGAGTTTTTCGTTCAGCATAGAGAATACCTTTCTTAACTATTTACAGTTAAAATCCCCAAGTGAACATTTCCTCAGCCAAGTAAGTAGCAATGCATTATATAAAGAGTTCATTGTAGATGCAGATCACCTAGGTCACAGGTTTCTTTTTTTTTCTGATTATGAAATAATGTATTCTGATTATACTAAATTTAGAAAATAGAAAATAGTTTATATAAATAAAATCACCCATAGTCCCACATACCTAGAAATAACTCTATCATTTCAGTATGTTTCCTTCATCTTTTTTCTATTCGTGTTAAAGAGACTCTATGTGTAAATCTAAGATTATTCTAGATTCAGAATTTTCTATCATTTTTTACCTAACATTCTTTCAGGATTACTTCCCTGTAGTTAAATATTCTTCAGAACATTATTTTATTTATTTTTTTGTAATAGATTAATTTTATTGGTGTATTATTTTTTTTTACAAATAGTTTATTGTCAAATTAGTTTCCACATAACACCCAGGGCTCATCCCCACGAGTGCCCTCCTCCATTATTTTAAATTTAACAAAAAACAAGTGTACTATAACTTATTTCAACATCCCCTTACTAAAACTATACAAAATGCAAACTAATCTATAGTAAAGCTAACCAGTGAGGGGAAGATAGGGCAGGAGGAGAAAACTTCAAGGGGCACAAGGACTGACAGACCCGTTCATTATTTTGGTCGTGGTGATAGTTTTATAATAAAATGTACATCAAAATATATCACATTTTATAAATTTTAAACATTTATAGCTATTGTATGTCAACCATGCCTCATAATTCTGATAAAAACAATTTTTAAAAACCCTCTTATCATATGGAGCTACAGTCTGGCTCAGTTGGTAGAGCATGAGACTCTTTTTTTTTTTAATGTTTATTTATTTTTGAGAGAGAGAGAGAGAGAGAGACAGAGTGTGAAAGGGGGAGGGGCAGAGAGCGGGAAACACAGAATCCAAAGCAGGCTCCAGGCTTCGAGCTGTCAGCACAGAGCCCAATGCCGGGTTCAAACTCATGAGCCATGAGATCATGGCCTGAGTGAAGTCAGACACTCAACCAACTGAGTCATCCAGGCGCCCCAAGCATGTGACTCTTGATCTCAGGATTGTGAGTTCAAACCGCATACTGGCTGTAGAGATTACTTAAAAAAAAAACACACAAACTTATAAAAAACACTTCTCTTATTACATAATAGGTTGTTTCCCATGTTCGCTATTATAAAGTGTTAATAAATATGATTCTTTATGTCATTTCAAAGAAAAGATAACTTTGTACACTTAAAGCTTAATCATTTTGATTTGATGATTTGGCATTTTCATTTGATGAAGAGGCATTTTGATGCTTCTGCAATTCACAACTTTTTATTCCATTTTTTTCTGAAACTCAAATGTTTTTTCTGAAACCAAGATGTTTACTATACTACTTAAGTTTAGAACTAAAAAGTATGTAGAGGTAAAACTAGAGAAGCCGTTCGTTGCTACCATGACGGCTCAACATTAACTGAAGACCTTCCATGAGCTAGACACCGTGTTAGCATTTTATACTATACAAGCAAGTATCTTATTGTTTCTTTCAACAAAATTAGGCAAAACAAAGTAAAAATGTGACAACGCTAAGTAATGAGGTCAGGAGGAAGTGTACCTACAGAATTCAAAGTCTTTGGAAATGTTCACCGTTGCTCCTCTAAGTTTCAACTAGCAAAATTGTCAGAAGGGCCAATGGATAAATCAGGTATTCATATAATGAAATACAACAAAAAGGAACAAGCTACTGATACCTGCAATACTGTGAATGATGAACATCCAAAACACTATGGTGAGTAAAGAAAGTCAGACACAAATGAGTACATGTCGCAGGAGTCCATTTATCTGGGGCCCAAGAAGAGCAAAACTAATCTATAGCTACCAAAGCCAGAAAGTTGTTGAATGATGGGGGTGAGGATAAGGGTGAAATCAATCAGAAAAGTGCATGAAGTGGCTACACAGGTGTATATAGTTGTCAAAACTCACAGTAAACATAGAACCACGCATTTTATTATACATTACTTATTAAAGTAAATTGAAATAAAATAAACCTCTGGACATCTAAGCAGTAGCTCTAAAATGATTCCAATCCAATGCCATATCTTTTTTTCAGTGTGGCCCTATAACATTCAATGAATCCTACTGGATACAAGGACAACCACCACCACATGGATGACATATAACCAAAGATAATGCTAAACAGAAAGAATTTCCTTTTCACTATCAGAAAAATGAAATAAATTTAGATGAGGAAACCTTATTGCAAATTCAAATACCTACTTTGAAGTAAGCTAATCAGATCATTAAAATCCAATATTAGGTCAGAAGTCAAAATGAACATAAGGCCAAAGAATCACAGACAGAACCTTCTAACCTCCCTCTGAAATCAGCCTATCAGGGTCCACTTTGAAGCAGCATGTTGTGAGGTTAAATAGTTTTCTTATTTGAATTGTTTTTCTTCTATAAACACAGTCAAAGCTGGCTCCCTATAAATTCCACCCATTGCATCTGGTTCTGCCCTAGTTAGCAACCCCCTCTTCCATGACAGCCCTACAGATATCTGCCAATAGCAAGCAAATTTCCTTTAAGTTACAATTAGACTGAACAATTCCCTCAACTGCTCTTCATTATAGCACAATTTTTAAGTTATTTCATCTTTCTTTTTTTTTTTTAATTTTTTTTTAATGTTTTATTTATTTCTAGGAGAGAGAGACAGAGACAGCATGAGCAGGGGAGGGTCAGAGAGGGAGTCACAGATTGAAACAGGCTCCAGGCTCTGAGCCGGCAGTCAGCACAGAGCCCGACGCGGGGCTCGAACCCACGAACCGCGAGATCATGACCTAAGCAAAAGTCGGACACTTAACCGACTAAGCCACCCAGGCGCCCCAGTTATTTCATCTTTCTAATTTTAAAGTGTATTTTCATTCATTCATACTTTTATTTATCAATACTTCTATTTGATGTCAAAAGAAGAAAAGAAAAGAAGGGAAGGGAAGGGAAGGGAAGGGAAGGGAAGGGAAGGGAAGGGAAGGGAAGGGAAGGAAAGGAAAGGAAGGAAAGCCTGTTGGTGATAATCACAGCCAATGTGCTTCCCAAAGTGTGAGATAAAGGAGATAGATTCACTTGGATTCTCTCATAAACTACCGAGAAGGGTGGTAGGTTCCCCCCACAAAACATAAAGCAGATGGAGGAAGAGCAGATTTCAGAAGCATGACTGTGGTGATCCCACTCTCAAGCCTCCTTCCAAAACAGTCTTTTGGAAGTTCCCTCAATAAAGCCAGGCCACAGAGATGGCCTTCCCTGTTGACTTCTTTGTGTATTGTGGCACTTGCTTATGTCAGAGAGAACAGTTGTGAGAATATCCAGCTCCTAATAAACAATTGACCAATATGGGATACATGGAGAGAAAATCTTCCAATTCTAAAATAAAATGTGCCTCCTCCATAAAGAGGATCATATCAGCCTTGGGTAAGAACTGTGTCATATGATCACTGATGATATTATTTTTCCTGGAGAATCAACAGTGAAGGGAAATGATGAGATATTCTACAAACTCAAAGGAACAACTGTTAGGGACAGTCAGGGGAAAAACATCCAAACTCTGTGATTACTGAGAAGAATTTCTTTGCAATTTGCATCCCCAGCAAAACGCTTAGTGTTTATAATCTTAAAAAATAATAACAAAACGAATTAAAGGAACAGACTGTAACAAGAAAATAAGAAATAGATAAATAACATGGAAGGGTTTTAGAGATTACAGTGCAAAGAATTAGCAACATTAAAACCTATGAAATAGATAAAACCAAAACCTCACAAAAAGAAAATAATACAATGCTAAACCATTTAATAAATGGGTAATAAATAAGAAGGAAAAAAGAGCCAAAGAAAAAAATATCAAAGATAGAAAATTAAAGAAAGATAAATGAAGGTAAAGCTAGAGCACCAAAAAAAAAAGAGGGGGTAAAAAATAAGACAAGTGAAAAAGAATAATTACCATGTAGAATATTAAAAGAATTAGAAAGAGAAATTCAAATACTAAAAATATATAAAACCATAAGCCAAGATACACATGGGAAAATGCTCAATGTCACTCATCATCAAAGAAATGTAAATCACACCTCAATGAGATACACCTCACCACCGTCAATATGGTGAGTATTATAATAAGACCAAAAAAAAAAGTGTTGGCAAGGATATAGAGAAATCAGAATACTTGCACACTGTTGGTGGGGATGTAAATTGGTGCAGTCGCTGTGGAAAACAGTATGAAGTTTCCTCAAAAATTTTAAAAATAGAACTAGCATATGATCCACCAATCCCCCTTCTGGGTATTTGTCCAAAAGAATGGAAATCGGGATCTCAAGGAGAGATTGGCACTTCTATATTCATTGCAGCATAATTCACGATAGCAAGAGAGCCAAGATGCGGAAACAACATAAATGTCCATCCACAGGCAAACGAATGGATAAACAAATTGGGGTGTGTGTGTGTGTGAGAGAGAGAGAGAGAGAGAGAGATACGTAAATACAGGTACATATAGACACAATGGAATACTATTCAGTCTTTTGAAAAAAGGAAGAAGAAGAAGAAGAGGAAAACTCTGCAATGTATGACGATATGGATGCACGTGGAGGACATGATGCTGAAGGAATAAGGCAATCACAGAAAGACAAACCCTGCATGATCTTACTTGCAAGGTGTACTTAAAATAGTCAAATTCACAAACTCAAAGAGAAGCAGTGTTTCCGGGAGCTGGGGGAGGGAAAAATGGAACGCACTGGTCAACAGGTAGAGCTTCAATCAAACAAGATGAGCAAAGAGCTAAAGAGCTGCAGTAAAATGTGGTAACCATGGTCAACAGTCATATATCACACACTTAACATTTTCAGAGGGTAGTCCTCACGTTAAGTCTTCTTTCTGCAACAAATCAAAAAAAAGCTATAATAATAAATTAATATCATAGAAAATAAAAGAATAACAATAGTAAATGGCAAAAGAAAATTTTTTAAGTTAAACCAGAAAGGGTTTTGTATTTGTAAAGGTAAAACATCCTCAGCATTAAGTGGACTAATAAATGCTAAGCCAAGACGAACACTCTTAAGGAGAGTAAATTGAAACCATTTAAATGAATAAAAGAGGTTCTTTAAATAGCAAAGTAAGATATACGCTTCTCTTAGATGCAGTTAAGAACTTGCTCTGAGTTCAACGCAAATGTGGCAGATCTCCTGAAGGTTAGCCCAAGACTTACAGCTCCAGGCAAAGGGTGCCAAGATGGTTTTAATGGAAAGCTGAGGGCGGTGAGCTGATGACAGCTAGGAAGATCAGAAACAGCACACTTCTTATGACGGACACTCACCCAAGCCCTGACATCCAATGGCCCTCAAATACCTTGCTTGTAGGTAGGAAGAGGAAATGAGGGCCTGGCTTTAAAAATGTACATAGCCAAGATAGACTGCAAGGCCATCCGAGTGTGTTTCCGGGACTAGTAAACTGGGGAAGTCCTGAACATTCTGAATAACTACAGGCAGTGGTGCATCAGAGAGAGGAGGAAGTTGGAAATCTGAAAGCAGTGATAATTGAAGGAAGAAGTTCCAGACTAGATAGGCGGAGGATAAAGAGCTCAGAGAAAACTGCAGAGAAATTCATTACGTGTAAATCCCTTTCTAAGTAGTTTTTAATGCAATACTACAGAGCTCCCTGAAAAGCTCAAGGCTTAACCAATAGGGCCAATAATGAATGCAGATTTGGGGATATAGTTGCTCTTGGCGTTACTTCAAGAAAAAGGAATTAAGGAGAGACAGGCCACCTAACAATGATTGGTTAGGTAAGTTGTTTCTCCCCACAGGATTCACCCCATGTTTCATAGACCCTAAAATCTTCCCCATCTAGGGTCTGGTAACCCCTCACCCCCCATCACGCATGTATAATTAATGACTCTTCCAGAAATGATATTTTGCCTAGAGACCAATATAATTTGCTTTATTGGTAGCAAATCCTAACCCATGGAAAGAGTCTAATTAACCCCTCAGGAATGGTTCCTTCTGGGTCAATTCAAATTAGTAGCCAAGAGTATTTCCACTGTCTCTTAAAAGGCCCAGGGTTCCAGGCCACCTAAAGGGGTGGATGACATGGAAAGGGGACGAGCAACCAGCTCCCAGACACACACCTGCTTTTTCAATCAAAGCAATTCATTTCTGTTATTACCTCCTTTAAAATTATTTTTTAAAAAAACTTTCTGCCAAATCAAGTTTGGAAAATCTTCAGAAAATTTATTGTAGCAACCAAAAAGTTACCATCCTTCTCCCCAGAATTATACATTCTTCATTTCGGGTGGAAATACTTCACAAACTCTTTGCTATTATTGTTACCTCTCAAACAGAAGAGCTACATTAGTCAGTCTCACATCCTGCACAAAGATCTGCAATTTAAAGCATACGGTACTTGGGGAGCCTGGGTGGCTCTTTCAGTTAAGCTTCTGACTTCAGCTCAGGTCATGATCTCATAGTTCATAGGTTTGAGGCCCGAATCAGGCTCTGTGCTGACAGCTCAGAGCCTGGAGCCTGCTTCAGATTCTGTGTCTCCCTCTCTCTCTGTGCATCGCTCACTCAGGCTCTGTCTCTCTCTACTTCACTCAAAAAAAAAAAAAAAATAGGGGCACCTAGGTGGCTCAGTCGGTTGAGTGTCCGACTTTGGCTCAGGTCAAAATCTCATGGCTCATGAGTTCGAGCCCTGCATTGGGCTTTGTGCTAACAGCTCAGAGCCTGCAGTCTGCTTTGGATTCTGTGTCTTCCTCTCTCTCTGCCCATCTCCCACTCGTGCTCTCTCTCTCAAAAATAAATATTAAAAATAAATAAACATTTTTTAAAAATCTAAATAAATAAATAAAAATAAAACACACTGTACTGGTTTGTTAGGCCACCATAACAAAGTACCACAAACCGGGGGACTTAAACTACCTAAAAGTATCGCCTCACGTTTTGTTGGCTACGAGTCTGAGGTTTAGGTGTTGGGAGGGGCTAGTTCTGGGGGAGGCCTGTCAGGAGGGATCTGTCCCGGCCCCCCCCTCCCCCCCCACCTCAGCTTGTAGATGACTGTCTTCGTGCTCACAGGGAAAACGTCATTCTTAGAAAAGACTATCTCCAAATAAGGTCAAATTCTGTGTGTTGGAACTGCAATTTATGAATTATGGGGAGGCACAATTCAAACCCTAACACATACTATTCACATATGACCATGACTGCTACTTCAGATAATAGCTCAGATGGATTGCTTAAAGACGCGACTAATGCTCCAAATTGACTTTGATTCTTGATTCCCAGCCATTCTTGGTTCCATACAAACTAACACAGATAGTGATCCCAAGGACTTCGAATCCGTTGATTGTAATATCACTGCAAGAGTCATAATAGGCCATGTTTCAACAAATCAAACTCCAAATTATGTCAAGCAAAACTATGCGACTGCTTCCAGCCTCTGTCATTTAGTTATTAGATTATTTGTATTCATATTTGCCAGTCACAAAATCCTCCTGAAGAAGTAAGAAATGGTCTTCTTTCAGAAACTGAACAATCATGGCCAGAATAATTTTTTTTTAATGTTTTTTTATTTCTAGGAGAGAGAGAGAGAGAGAGAGAGCGTGAGCAGGGGAGGGTCAGAGAGAGAGGGAGTCACAGACTGAAACAGGCTCCAGGCTCTGAGCTGGCAGTCAGCACAGAGCCCGACGCGGGGCTCGAACCCACGAACCGTGAGATCATGACCTAAGCGAAAGTCGGACGCTTAACCGACTAAGCCACCCAGGCGCCCCAATCATGGCCAGAATAAACCACTCACAGTATTGCCTATAACCCCACCAGAACTGTCATGTTGAAGAAACAGCTTTGAAGAAAACATCTTTAAAAGGGAGACAGAAAAAAACTTATTTCCAGGATTCCTCTTAGAAAGAGGACAGAAATAAATAAGTGCTTTGATAAACCTTTGGAATGAGGAAAAGATTGCAAGGACGTTGAAATTTTAAAATGGCTGTTATTAAGCTCTCCGCCACAAGCAAGGAGGGAATGTGGTAGGTCCCGGCAGAGAGCGGGAATGAGGAGAAGACAGAAAAGGAAAGAGAAGCAGGGAAAGGAGACAACTTGGAGACACAGAAAGGCTGCCCAGTATAAGTTCCACTCGAACTCTCAAATCTCCGGGAAGCTAATGAAAGGACATAAGGGCTTTGGGAACTTGAAGGAACTGAACTTTGCACCAAGCAGGGCAAAACCATTCAGCACCCTTCTGGAAAAGCCAGGTAGGGAGGAGCACCTCAGCTCCTCCAGCTGATATCTGGATCATAGGAATAACTTCCTCCATCTGGTTAGCTCGAATACACTTTCAGGCTAAGCCACCATGCACAGGCCATAATACATCACTGCTCAAAGTCAGAGACTATCTAAAGAGCCTAAGTGTCCATCAACGGACGAATGGATCAAGAAGATGTGGTTTATCTATACGATGGAATACTACATGGCAATGAGAAAGAATGAAATCTGACCATGTGTAGCAACACGGATGGACCTTAAGGGTGTTATGCTGAGCGAAATAAGTCAGGCAGAAAAGGACAAATATCATATGTTTTCACGTATAGGAGGATTAGGAGGAACTTAATGGAGGACCATAGGGGGAGAAGAAGGGGAGAAATGGTGGGGGAAAGGGAGAGAGGCAAACCATGAGAGACTCTTGAATGTGGAGAGCAAACTGAGGACTGATGGGGGTGGGGGGCTGGGGGAAGATGGGCATGGAGGAGGGCACTTGTGGGAATGAGCACTGAGTGTTATATGGAAACCAACTTGACAATAAACTATTTGTAAAAAAAAAAAAAAAATAAGAGAGAGAGAGAGAGACACTGTAAGAGGATATCTCGGGAACAAAAAAAAGAGAGAGAGAGAGAAAATCTTTTGTAATATCTGGGCCACATACCGTTAGCATTTCATGAGACAGAACCTACTACTCAATCAACTCTACTAGTTATAAGAACATTCAAATCTGCTCTTAGGAGAAAGTTCTGATCCTCCTTTTGGGTGTTCCTGCAGCCAGAAAGCTTATCTTTGACTAGAGATTACAGATAAGACTTTTAACTTGCATGATAAAATGCTGGTTTTCCTAACATAGTCCAGTACCAGATATACATTAAGCACTCAATAAATGTGCATCAGAAGCAACTCAGGAGGCATCTGGGTGGCTCAGTTGGTTGAGCGTTTGATTCTTGACTTCAACTCAGGTCATGATCTCATAGCTGGTGAGTTTGATGGCAAAGCCTGCTTGGGATTCTCTGTCTCCCTTTCTGTCCACCCCCCTGCTCTCTCTCTTCCTCTCTCTCAAAATAAATAAATAAAATTTAAAAAGAGGAAGGAGGATGAGGTAGAGGAGAACCAGGAGCAGTAGCAGCAGCAGCAACTCAGGAATGTTTTGACAATATAGCTTCCCAGGTCCCACCCCAAACATACGGACTCAAAAACCAAAGATAAGCCTGGGGGAATATTCTTAAATGATTCTGTTACAGCAGGTGTAGGGATCTTACTACAAAATCCCTAGGAAGGTGCTAGCAGTTACCTCTTCATGCTCTAACAGTCCAAGTCACCATGTCAAAGTGGTATGACTCAACTTCCCATCAATTAAGGAACACACAAGGGGTTGATGAAACCACAAAAAATTGTGAGATCTTCCAAGGAGAGTGTCTAGAATAAGGTCAAAACTAAGGACATCTAAAACATGTGAAGGGCACATGAAGGAAAAAGAGTACTTTAGAAAAAACAAAAAAAGGGATAGTCAGAGACATAAAAGGAGAATCAGGAAAACCTGATAACTTTACGAGATAGCTTCAACCAGTAATTAATCACATAGAAGGACAGCAAGTATTTTTTGGAGTTAACATAGTAGATATTACCAGCAACCTTAGCAGGAAGCACTAGCGTGGCAGAGGCTGAAATCCTCCTACAGTAGACTGAGGAATAGAAACACAGTAAGAAGACAAAAGCCAGTACCAAAGCATCAAGAAGTTAGGATACTCTGGAACAGAGCAAGACTTATGCTCAGTCAAGAGTTGTTGTTGCTATTCATGTTTTAAGGAAGGGAGACACTTGAGATCCTTTCAAAGAAAGGAAGCACCGGGGCTTCACAGGTGGCCAGTTTAAGAAGGGTCCCTGTTGGTAGACAAACTGCACAGAGGAGATGGGAGACCAAAGCAAGAGCCTGGGTGAGTGGCCTCATATTAAATAAAGAGCCAGACACTTCATTATCTCTGACTGGAGAAAACAGGATGAAGATAAGTGAAACACAGGTAAATTTTCAGGAGGAAGTGGGAAGAAATGGGGATAACCTTGGTGGACCTATTTTTCTTAATGCAGAATAAAATAAAGTAGGAGTTAGGGATGAGAGGTTGGAGGGGGAGTGTACAGAGGTGAAACTTTGAGTTCATTACTAATGAGAGAATAAGTATAAGGATGGCTGGAGGCTCAGATGAGCCAGAATTCCATGATAATGTGATGACAACAGCCTACACAGTTGCATAGTTTTCTCCAACAGGGTTCACCAGACAGGATCAGGAGAGGGGAAACAAACCATAGCATCAACCGTGATTCCAGAGTTTGAAGAGTGAAGTGCAGCAGAAGAGTAAGTGTAGCATGGCTACATGTCCTGGCAAAAGAAGAGCTTGGATGATGAATCACATGGCCCCTAGTAGGTTGGCAAGGAACAGAGGTCAAGAAGGAACTGATTGGTAGATGCAAAGTAAAAAGAGAGGCTAAGAGATTAATGGTCTACATGAAGTCATCAAGCAGGTATAGTGGAACTGAAATTATGAGAGACCAGGAAGGAAGGAAGCACATGCACTTACAGAACTAAAATTAAATAGCCATGGTCATTGGCTAAAATGTTCCAACAGAACCTTGACCACATGCTGCTAGCTTGTGTTATTTTATTGATTTGGTTATCAATGACCTTAAATGATTTCTCACATGGTATAAAAACTGCAATTGAAGGCTGTACTATCACATCACCTATTTTACTCAGTTTACACTTTACCTTTATCCGACGTAGGATCTGCATGGTTCACAACATTCTAAAAATACAGCATGATAGAACAAATTTAAGGTAAGTAGGAGAGATGGAGGAATTGGTTAATAAAGTTAAGCAAATAAGATGGAACTGGAATTGAGACAAGTTTATGAAGCTTAATGCTCCTTAAGATCAATGTGAGATATTCCTCTTAGATTTTGGTGCCAGGGGAAGTTTTCTCCTAAAACACTCATATATTCCCTACTTTTAAACAAGAGGAGTTACTTAATCCATCCATTTCCATTTGGATCTTGATTCCAGGATACATAGAAGCAAATATTTTCCCCAATTATAAAAACTATACTTAACCCAGTTTTTTTCTATTAAAACCAATACCTTCCTTCATTATTCATATCTTGCTCTTTATCCTTGATGTAATAGATTTTTGTGGAATTTATAATTGCATGTCACCTCAAATGCTGCTGGAGTAGATGCAACATAAATTAAAAATAAATATTCAGAAACCTAATTCCTAACAGTGATTGAGATAGTCACTGGATTTTTACTTAAAATTTCCAGCTCCATATTTAATTCTGAGTCCCAATAATAATTTCTCAAGTTATCCTACGTTTCCTCTTACTCTTCTAGATATGGCAAAATGTGGCACAATGAAATGTCCTCCATGAACTTGGCCTATCACTACAGTGATCAGCCTAAATGATACTCTACAACAGAGTATCATTGATAATATACTGTACATTAAACCTACTAGAAGGCATGTTGCTTATCATCCCTATATACTATATACTCCCTATTGCTACTTATTTGTATTTTGTCATCAAAAGCAAGAATCTTCAATAGTTCATTATAAGTCAGGTGTGCTTAGATAAGGAAGCTACTTATATACACCATGTTTTAATGTGGCACTCACTGGATTAGCAAAATATGAGTTTATCTGCTTATTCCCCAGCAGGTGACCCATGGGCCTCTGGCTCAAGAGTAGAAATCCAAGGCACCTCCAAACACCATACCAAATAATTATCCACTCACTGACATTAAATGCTTACTGGCTTTTTAGGTCAAAGTTGTCTACAGCCCCATTATTAATAAATCAATATCTGGGGTTTTTTTTCCTTTTATCTTATTTTTTTAGCTATTTATTTCACATCTATTCAATTAAACAAAGAATTAGGAGTGCCAAAATAAGGAAGCAGACTGGTGGAGCCAGTCTGCCAAAGAAACTTGGCTAAATAATTTTGCCCTTAGGGAAAAATGTCCTTTAATGTCTGGAATCAGACTTCCATTCAAGTCCCCAATGGTCTCCTTGTCCTAAAGGATGACCCTCTTGAGATGGTTATTAACTTCACACCTAAAATTGCTGTTCCTGGCAATTCAGGAGAACAATGGGCTAGAAACTACCATCAAGAGAGCAATAAGCTCAACTTCTAAAAACTATTAAGGAAATTTCCTGAATGTTTTACTTTCTGTTCTTTTTAATATCTGAGATGATTCAGTCCCTAGAAGACAAATATGAGAACTTAAATCCATGATCTTCAACAGGCTTAACTTCATGCTATCAGCCAAATGCCCTAATCAGCCCATGCACACAACAACTAACATTTTAATAAGCTCTGCACTTTTAATTTTCTAAAACAACCAGGTGCTCTCTTTCTTTAATGATTCCAAGAGGGAAGCAAAACAGAGGATTTTTATCTACACTATTTTGAATTCTCAGGAAACTAGCTTTTCTGCAACAAGCTTCAAAAGGATTTTTACACCATATAAATCTTTTATCTGCATCCTTCACTCATAAAAATTAAGAGATAGCTGAGGGGCACCTAGGTGGTTCAGTCAGTTAGGCAGCCAACTCTTGATTTGGGCTCAGGTCAGAATCTGATGATTTGTGAGATCAGGCCCTATACTGGGCTCTGAGCTGACAGTGCAGAGCCAGCTTAGGATTCTCTCCCCCTCTCTCTTTGCCCTTCTCCCCAAAAAAATAAATATATAAACTTGAGAAAAGAGTAGCTGAGTATAAAGACGATCATAACCATAACTGCTCTGCCCTTTTCATAAATACCATCAGGCCAAATTTCCTTTGGCAATAAACCTTAGCTGATAATTCCAGACCCTTTCAAGAGAAGAGAATTTATATGTCCTCTAGTCATACTCAATGCCAGATTTCCAGGAATGGTTTTCCTCAATACTGGAAACTAGATGAAAATTTTCTTTGACAGTTATTTATATCTCTGTAAGGATGAGAGAATTTCTCATAGTTGACATGAAGCAGCCTGAGAATTGGCTCCAATTCTCCTTTTCCAAAACCTTTTCTGATACTTTCACCCAAAAGTTGTCCAATCACAAGACCATTGTCCAATGCTCACTCTGTTCAATCTGAATACTTTTTACTCAACAGTCGATGGTAGGTGAGGAAATCTATTGCACTTGAGTAATGCATGCTTGCTCTATTAGTTAACAATACTCAATTCTTCTACAACAGACAATTAAAACAAGTAGAATATATAGAACTCAAAAAAAAAAAGTTACACATAAATAAGACCTAAACTAATAGCTTAAGAAAGAAGCAAAATTCATAGGATGCATTAAGTACAGATAAAGATTAGCTTGTGAGACAGAGGCATAAGATGAGTTAAAGATAAATAGTAAATTAATAACTTGTAAGATGTGTTAACAATGGAATAAATGGAATGTATGATAGAATGAGCAAGAGTATTACTCTTCAATTAGAAGTTTCAGAAAGACCAAGTATTAAGGTAAAATCACACCATTCTGGAGTGACAACCATGTTATCTTTAAATCGGCTATTTAACGTGGGTCAACTCTGGCTGAACAAGAACTCTCCCCAAAAGAACACAAATAAAACCCAAAGATGTTCAGCAGGCTAATTATCAAACTAAAGCTCTTGGAAGGTATACTTGCCCTTGCATCCCTCTGACAGAATAAGTGTGTCCCCCCACACCCCAGACACCTTCCACCTGTCTGCTGGGACTCCTTACTCAAACCCCACTCTTGTCTTCTTAACCACACTACCAGTTTGGAAGGTGATATAGCAAAGAGACAGGAGATGAACATTGTATACCCCAGAATTCAGATGATGGGTTTCCTTTCACCCCTTAACTTACCCCATCTTTCTCCTCTTGATTCTTCTTATATGCTTTGAACTGACTGAGTAAACCATATGCTTACAGCATCTTAATTTTGTCCATGAGCTTTTCTTTTTAGTGATCTTTGATTGGAAAGCTACCATTGCACTGGTATAATTTTCCATCCAACAGTGTGAGTGTGAAAATATATTAGGCTAAGCTGAAAATACATATGTATCTGGTGACAGGGTTTGCAAAAGTATAATCATGAAATCATGTGAATAGAAATATAATCAACTATAATAATAGATTTAGAAGAACATGTCTTTGAATGTTGTCTTATGACAACTGAAGATATAACTGAAAATACATAACTGGAAAGAAGTAAATCCCAATAGCTAAGTGTCTGAGCTTTGGGGATCAAATGCAAGTGCATATAAGTGTACATGCTCCTAACATGAAATCCTGGCTCCACCACTTCCTATCTTTGTCTCCTCAGGCAAATTTCTCTTTGTGCCTCTATTTCCTCACCTGTAAAATAGATAATAATAATAATAACAATAACAAAATAAACATTAGTAACCATTTTGAAAGAGTTCTTTTGATCACTAAGGAATTACCAAGCATGTAAATCTCTTACAACAGTCAGATGACAGGAAATACTTTATATTTTTTAGCTATTGAAAAAGAAAGAATGCAAGTTAGTATATGACCAAAGGGAACAAATTTGGGGTGATGAAGGGTTGTACAAACATTACTCCTCATTGCCATGGTAAGGAAACTCTCTTCTCATGCTAATGACATTATAAAGGATAAAAATCAAAGTATATAAAGCAATAGTAAGTAATCAATATGAGGGCTTAAGTGCCAAACAAAGAGTGAGTTCATTTGAAGGAGGGATGTGGTAACAGATGAGAGATGATTCAGAGTCCAGTAGCTGAAAAACTTTGGGAGCCCAAGGCCAAATACTCCTCCAAATAGAGTGACCAGAGACAATAAAAATAAGCCAAGTGTTCATGAGTCTGCCATGTCTTACTCATAACCATTGCTACTAGAAGAGACCTTGCTTGGACTGGCAGGAATTTGAGCTCACTCTTCTGATGGCTGTTATGAACTAGCCTGGGCTATTAACACTTGTGGCCATTTGCTGCCCCATTAGCTTTCTCCACTCCTCAGTGGCATCAGAGAGGGTCTAGTTGCCCAGAAGGAAAAATGTCCACAAGGTGTCAATACACATTATATTCAAATATAGTGATGAGAGTATGAGTTTTTCTACAGACATCTCCATTCTATACTTCTCAGGGTGACCTCACCTCAAATAATCCTAGCTCTATTCTAATTTTGCTTGACTCCTTAATAAGCATCTAAAAACACTGTACCAAGAAGCCAATAAAACCTACCTGCTCCAATTAGGTATATCTCAATTCAGCTAAATTAAATACACATAAATTCAAAGTATTAGTAAATCACCAACTCTGAAATTGCATACTTTTAAAACCCTAAAGGGAAATGAAGGCATTTTTAAAACCCTAGCATGGTTGGGAATACACTTACAAATCATTTAAAATATTCTTTGGATGGGTGTGCAAAGGAATTTAAATCCTCTGTGACCAGTTTTAACAGTATCTATTTTAGGAGGTCTAAGATTTAGAAAATGAAATTCTTGGTGCCCAAGTTTTATTAGTCACTACTCCCATCCAGCCCAGACCAGATAATTTCATTATAGGTCAGTGGATCTCCATTAGCTGTGGAAATGCCTATATTTATCCCAAACCTTATCCAGTTTCCAGATAAGACTATACTGCTTTGAGTCTTTGTAGTTCTTCTACAATGCTTTTGTAGTATATGTCTGTTAGATATGTCAACCCTCCATATTTAATACAACTAACTGATTTGTCCATGTTAGGGCCTTTGTGTGCCAGAGCTGGTAATTATTCTGCTAAACTCCATGCGTAGAAATTTAAATTTAAAAAAACATGCTTATTATTGTGTACTTCTCATGAAGAAACATGGTTATGTAAGTTACAGGAAGACAATACCAAGTAAAATATATTTTTCTTTAAAAAAGATAACATTTATAGATTTTTGTGTCCTAATAAAAATTTGAAAAATTCAGAAAACTGTAGTGGAGGAATTAAAAGTTGTCCAAAATGCTCCCATTCAGAGGAAACCAGGAAACCAGATTTAACAATATGATGCATTGAGAGAAAAGTGGAGGAATATATATACATACATTTATGTGTTTTTAGATAATAGGAGTCAGAGTATATAGAATATTTTATAAACATCTACAATGATTAATATACTGTGAGCATTTTTTCATATCCTTAAAAGTATTCAAAAATATGCTTTAAATGACTGCAAAAACTACATAGTCCTTGAATACATTTCCTAAGGCTGTTCTAACTAACTACCACACACATTGGGGTGGCTTAAAACAACAGAAATTTACTCTCTCACAGTTCTGGAAGCCAGGAATCCAAAACCAAGGTGTCAACAGGGCCATCCTCCCTCTGAAATCTATAGGGAAAAATCCTTCGTTGCCTTTTGTAGCTTCTGGTGTTTGGGAACCTCTGGCATTCCTTTGCTTACGGCTCCCTAACTCCAACCTTTGCCTTCATTGTCACATGAGTGTCTCTCCGTCTTCATTCCTGTGACCATCTTTCCACAAGGACACCACTTATATTCGATTAGCGGCCCACCCTACTCTGGTATGACCTCATCTTAAGTTAGTTACACATGCAACCACAGTCTTTCCAAATAAAGTCGCATGCTGAGGCCCTAGAAATTAATACTCTAACATATTTTCCAGTAGAGATGACACAATCCAATCTTTATCAGTCCCCTATGGTAAAAGTGCTCCTTTTTTTTTTTTTTTTTTTTGCTATTATATTTAATGCTGAAAACAGCCTGAAAGTCATTTTAATCTTGATGCATTATTTCAGGACTCATTAGTCCCCATAACAACCTTATCCCCATTTTACAGAGTGAAAATTAAGCAGAAGTATTAAATAACTGCCCAAGGGCACTCAGATAATAGATGAAAGAGCCCTCTGGTTCAATAGTCTTTGAAATTAATCATACTCTATAGTAGAGAATGGAATAGATCCAATGCAAATTTCATTAAATCAAGGGTCAAAATGATTGCTCACTGAGCAGCCAGGCATTCTTTTTTTTTTTATCTCAATCCTTAAGCATTTTAGACCATCTTAAAATCTACTTTCCCCTAAAATGTCTGAGTCTTGATTTTGCTATCCTAAACCCTTGTAATAAAACAATATCTAGTATCCAAATCTTTATAACTTATAAAGTGCACCAATATCTATTATATTTAATTCCACTTAATAAAGAGATATTAAAATCATTAGCATACTTAGTAAGATCCTTCTGGAGTAAAATATTACTCTCCTTTTCCCAGGTTTATTTAAAGAATTACTCTATTTTTCCCAATTTTTCTCCCATTATTTTAAATTCTCTTAAATAGCTTTCACATCCCGCATTAAATTAATTGGCAGTTATTTAATGCTATTTTACTATTTATAAAGAGATTAATTTTTATTACATTTTATAGGTGCATGAGGCACTAGAGACCAGGGATTTATTTTGTGTTATAACTGTACAGAACTCTTACTACTATAGCAGTTTTCATTTGATTTCCTAGGGTTTTCTATATCCATAATCATGTATGCATTTACTAACACGAGTTATTCGCCTAATCTTTCATATTTTTTCCACTCGTAGTCCTGCAGCTAGCATCTCTAACATTGTTAAGTATTGATGGAAAGCATTTTAACATTTGTCTTGGCTCTTTTTTCATAATTTCTCCTTTTCTAGGTTAGAAGTAAGTCTCTACTTCTTCCTGCGGTTTTCACGTTGATTCTCCATCATTTTTGGTATCTCTATTACTCTGACAGGGCTGTCATAACAAAGTACCACAAACGAGGTAAATTAAACAACAGAAACGCGTTTCCTCATGGTGCTGAAGGCCAGATGTTCAAGATCCAGGGGTTGGCGGGGCTGGTTTCGTTCTGAAGCTTTGCTCTGTCCATAGCCAGCTTCTTCTCCCTTTGGCTTTCCATCGATCTTCCCCCTGTGTGTGTCTGTGTCCCAATCTCCTCTTCTTATAAGGATCGCAGTCATATTGGGTTATGACCCACCCCAATGACTTCAATTAACCTTTAAAGTCCCCATCTCCAAATAAAATCACCTTCTGAGGTACCCGGGTTAAGACTTCAACGTATGAATTTGGAGGTGGGGGGGACACAATGCAGCTCCTAAGAGTCTCTGTATTTTTCGCAGATATATCTCAATCTAGTTTCTGGATTCATGAAGTCTATGTTTTTAATTCAACCACTTAGCATTACAATTTACAAGTGGTATGAATTTTTACTATAGTGTTCTAAACCTATCTTTTGTAGCCTATTTTGTTTTCAGGCATTTCTGCAGCCTTTCCGTGTGCTGCAGTCATTCATCATCACTGCATATTTTTATAGATATTATGTCTTCCTTTCTATTTTCTCAAGTGGATATCGTCATCCAATCTTATCTCCTTGTGATTCTTGGTATTTGTTTTCCATCTCAGTGCAAAAGCGTGGTCCTGCAAATACCTTCTTTCTCTTTGGTGTTAAAATATTTTCACAATGGGATCTTGTTTTTTATTTTCATTTATTATTTTCAAATGTTATTTTTCCCTTTGTGAAGCTTATTATGATTTTTGTAATTCTGTTATTATTTTGATATGTTTAAACCACGGGGGGTAGTTACAGTGTTAATCCATTTATCATTTTCCTGGAAGTTCTTGTCTTATGAAATATTCAGGACTTAACAGTCTCTTTCATGCTACAAAAATCAGGACCCTTAGGACTCCATTCAGAATAAGTCTCAAAGCACTTAAGGAAGGAAGAAACAAGGAGACAGAATGGGAAGGACATTAAATTACTAATACCTACTGCATCCCAGAAACATTTCAAAATCTCATTTAATACTTAATCCCCCCCAAAAATGGATTAAATTATCTATCTCATTTTACAGATGAGTAAACTGAGGGTCAAAGAAGTTAGGGACTTTCTCAAGTTCATATAAATAATAAATGATAAACCTCAGGGTCAAAATCAAATTGTCTATTTTAAAACCCATGCTTTTCCCATGATTTCATATTAACTCCCAACCATCCTTATATACCACTTCACCTGTTTTCAAGTTGCCCTGAGCCTCTCTGAAGAAGTCAAATGGTGAGAATACAACACAGGTACCCCCCAAATCACTGTAGGGTGGTGGTTCTGCCACTGTACCTCTCTAGCCTATCTCTTAAATCAACAATTTAAAATAGTGGTTTGAAGGCATTCATTGGAAAACTCACCGCAATTTAGAAAGTTCAGTTCAATAAATGTATATCGAGCACTTTCCGCACGCCGGACACCAGGCCCGCTGACTAGAAAAATTTATGGTCTAGGAATCAAATGGGGAAGGGGGACTGCCATACATTAACATGTTTACAGGAGAGTTCAGGCTACGGTTCCCATCTCAAGATCCCATTCCAGGCTACATTTCAACTGATCAGGAGACAGCCATGTATACCTCAATACTACAATTCTCCCTCCACCACCACCATCCCAGTCAGATTTCTCAGCCAAAAATTTAAAATTGGGCCTATAAGAAGTGAGCTGGATAGTAGCAGTATAAGAGAAGCCAATGAAACAGAGTATGTGGTCATGTCCATTAGGTGATGCATCCTGCTGCCAGGTTCCTAAAGTTGACCAGATTCTTAAGACTCTTCCAGACACCTATTGTTCTACTGTCTGTTTTCCAGAGATGTTGCTCTGGCCTGCGGACATCTTAACACCGCTTCTGGTGTGAGCTAATTACATTGGCCTCTATGGCTTCGAAGTAGGTGAGCACCAATGGATGCAAAAATGTAGCTATAATACGATACATGCTACGTAACAGATACATTAGCAGGGTTCTGTGTCTGTGTGGTGAAAGACCTCATCTCAGTAGATGAACCTGAATAGAGTCCTGAAAATCTACTAAACTGAACAAAGACACAGAGGTGCAAGGAGGGAGGTAAGGCCTAAAGTAGTCACAAGGTCAAGGAGGAACAATTGCTGTGGTTCCCAAAACTCTGGTTATTTTTTTTAATGTTTGTATTTATTTCTCAGAGAGAGAGAGACAGTGTGAGCAGGGGAAGGTCAGAGAGACGAGGAAATACAGAATCTGAAACAGGCTCCAGGCTCTGAGCTAGCCATCAGCACAGAGTCCAATGCGGGGCTCGAACCCACAAACCGTGAGATCATGACCTGAGCCGAAGTCAGATGCTCAACTGACTGAGCCACCCAGGTGCCCCTGGATAACTATTAAGCCAGATCATCAAAAAGCCACATATCTTGGCCAATCAGTCAAATATATATATATTGATTGGTAATCATAAACCAATATGTTGTAGAAATGGGTAAAATTGCAGTCCTTGTACGAAAGGAACTCACAGTCCAGTGGTAATGGCTTTGCTCTCTACATGACTTATGAGAACTCAGTGAGAACTCAATTAAGCCTTGGGTGACGGTGTTTTGTAATAACAAACTTTCATTCATTTGGAAGTTTTTAGACCTTTTATGTCTTATCAGAATCAACATTATACATCCTGACAAAGTGCTTTACGTGTGCCAGGAACTTTTCCAGGAACTTTACAAGTATTAACTCACATAATCTTCACAAATCTATAATTAGGCACTATTATTCCCATTTTACAGAAGAGCAAGCTGAGGCACAAAAATGATGTTACTTTCCCTACAAGTAGTATTTGTGTGTGTGTGTGTGTACCCAGCAATCTGAGGATCCACATTTTTAATCACTACTGCACGCTGCTTTATAATAAAGAAACTAGGGAGAGTTTCTCAACTCAAACTCAGTTGTTGAGCATCCAACTCTCAGCTCAGGTCATGATCCCAGGGTTATGGGATCGGGTCCCAGGTCAGGCTCCACACACATGTGGAGCCTGCTTAAGATTCTCCACCCTCTTCTGTCCCTTCCCAACTCATGAGTACACATGTGCACTCTTTCTCTCTCTATATATAAAAAATAATAGGGGCACCTGGGTGGCTCAGTCAGTTAAGCATCCAACTTCAGGTCAGGTCATGATCTCACGGTTCGTGGGTTCAAGCCCGGTGTCAGGCTCTGTGCAAATAGCTCAAAGCCTAGAGCCTGCTTCAGATTCTGTGTCTCCCTTTCTCTCTGCCCCTGCCCTGCTCACGCTCTCGCTCTCTCTCAAAATGAAATAAATAATAAAAAATTTTGTCATAAAATCAAAAATAATAGGGTCACCTGGGTGGCTCAGTTGGTTGGGCGGCCAACTTCAGCTCAGATCATGATCTCATGGTTTGTGGGTTCAAGCCCCGCGTCGGGCTCTATGCTAACAGCTAGCTCAGAGCGTGGATCCTGCTTCAGATTCTGTGTGTGTCTCTCTCTCTGACCCTCCCCTGCTCACGCTGTTCTCTCTCTCAGAAATAAATAAAATGTTTAAAAAAATGTTTTAGATAATAAACTAGGAATAAAACTAAAATTAGCCAACCTTTCACGAATTGTTTTTTTTTTTTTTTCATTTTATTATGTTCCCTTATAAAACTTCACAGAAGACACACAAAGCTGATCACTGGATAGATACTATTTTGTGTCTTCTTTAACAATGCTAAAAATTTCCTAATATGCTGGACTTCATAATTATCATTTTAATGGGGACAAAATATTCCATCAACTTGTTTTATTACAACTTAACCTCCCATTCGCCTACCATCCAATTTCCTAGGTGTTTCCTGGTTTTTCATCTCTTTGCCATTTTAAACAATGGTGGAATGACTATGTCAGAGCTTTTTTTTTCTTCTCTGGAATTATCTCCTTAATATAAGTATCCCAAGGGTGAGGTTCCTGGTACAAATACCTGCAAGTAGTTTTTTGATTCCTCATTTATAGTCATATTACTTTCCAAAAATCATCAATGGGAGGTTGCAAACTTGCAAATGAACCTGTCTCACTACAATTTCAAGAGGACTGGATATTATGACTCTATTTTTTTAATGTTTACTAATTTAGTAGGTGAGTTATGGGCTTTTATAAATTTATCTTTTAGTTGCATTGCTTACTGATGAGGTTAATATTTTCCTAGTTGTTTACCTACTAACTGAGGTTCTTAATGAGAAAATTCTCTATACAGAGTTTTGTCCTATTATCTATTGAGAATGTAATCGTTTTTTCTACCAGTTTGAATGCCTTTAAGAAAGTCATTAATCCCTTTCTGTCATACTTCATATGCTTTGCCTTAATCTGTTTACTGGGGAGCGAGCTTTCTGAGGTCCTGGAAAGCCAGGCACAAAGATTCTGCACAGTAAAAGGGGGCCCTTGGAGCAGACTTTCTTCCCGCAGAGGCAGCAGTGGGCCTAAAGAGGTGGAGTTTGGCTCAAGAACCAGTACAGCCTGATATTTGCAAACCTCTCCTTTAATTTAAGCGAATCCATTTTTGTAACTTGACCCTGGATGTCAATGTAAACCTGACCATGAAAGAGCTGAGGGGGGCACCGAGGCTTGAGCTTCTCAGATCCGGAGGGTCCCCACCCCATTGGGACCGCGCCAGGGCACAGGGCTAATGTGCCCAATTCACTAGAAGCCCTGCGGACAGAAGAGAACTGTGGGGACCCACTGCGTCTGCTCCAGCTGTGTGCGACTTTCTCATCCCAGTAAAATCCTGTTTCCTTGGCTAAGGAAATCAGGACTGTAATCTAATCTAACAGCGGAGTGTGTGTGTGTCTCTGGTGTTCCCGCCGACCCACACCCATGGCACTCCGCTCTCTGCTCCCCTCTGCAGTGCCTTCACCGTACACATTCCTCACGATTAACACAGATCGATCTCTCGGTATTTTTCCTGTGCCCTCTGTTCTCTCTTCATATTTTGGAAAGGATCCCTCTCTCCAAGGTACTCCCACACGTCCAATTTTATATTATTCCCAAGCTTATAGTAATCTTTATGTTTAACTATTGAATTCACCCAGAACATAGTTTATTGTATGAGACACAGATCTAAAAGAGTTCGCTTTGCTGTGTTTCTAAACGTTGTTGGGCAATTGGTTATTAAATGGGTGTTCCTTACCCTGCTCTGCGATAACTACTACATCCTACGTGCAGTTCACAAATATGACTGTATCGATTTCTAGAGCTTTTCATCCTATTCAAGTCCTGTTTTTCCTTTTCCTATTCATGCATCACTTTTTGCAGTTTCTATTATTATTTCATTATTGGTTCTAAAATGGTATATATGTGTGACTAACGTCACCTCAGTACTTTTCTTCTTTAGAAATATTTCTAGTATCCTGTGATTGTTTTTTTTTCCAGAATGTTTTCAAATGATTTTGTCACGAAAGAGTCTAGCAAATTTTTAAATTTCTGAACTTATAAATGGACTTCTAAAAATATACGGTCTTTACAATATTCATTCTCCCACTGAGAAAACAATATTCATTCATGCTTCAAGAATATCTCCAGGAATGTGTTGTATTTTTGTTTATGCAGGTCACAGTGATTTCCTAATAATGCAATTCCTAAGTATTTTGTATCTTTGTCACTATACTAAATGAGATTTTCATTTCATTGTATTCTTTAGTGTCTTATTAGTGACATACCAAAATCTCTATTTGATAGAATTGATGTAAGTAACAGCCCTTTGAAGAATGTTTCTGTATTTCTGGCAAAACCACCATGTTGTTCGTGACATCATCCCATGTCCCTTTAAGCAATAAATTCCTTCCCAAGGTCAGAAAAAAGAAGTTGTTGTGGGTTTTTTTTTTTTCCTGAGACAAACGTAAACCAATGACAACGGCTCTCTAAGTATTTTATTTTGGGGGGCGCCTGGGTGGCTCATTCGGCTTAAGCATCCGACTTCAGCTCAGGTCATGATCTTGTGGCTTGTGAGTTCAAGCCCCATGTCAGGCTCTGTGCTGACAGCCCGGAGCCTGCTTTGGATTCTGTGTCTCCCTCTCTCTCTACCCCTGCCCTGCTTGCTCTCTGTCTGTCTCTGTCTCTCAAAATAAATATTTTTAAAAAGGGGAAAAATGTAGTTTATTTTTTGTCTTAGCATCCAAGATATTAAAAGCTTAAGTTCATGTCGAACTGCACAAATGAACTAAACTTAGATGCCTGGCACACACATCTTTCCGCCTTTTAATTGGTGTTCATTTTACTCACATTTTTAATTGTCCTATCTTAATTCTGTAATCCACCTCAAATTGTCTTTGGAGGTAGGCAGTTAGCCTGAGAAGGTTATGTACCTTAATATGCACATTTACAAGTAATTACACTATATGATAATTGAATAGTATTGTTCATCTGTTCCTAATTATATATGCTGAAGACGGAGTAATCAACCTTTTCCCTTCAGGACACACTGTAAATATGTCCCTCTGAATCCCTCTTAAGAAAGGATCACAGAACGTGAGAGAGATCCCATAGGTCACCTTGAGTCCTCTTTAATTTAAAAGGAAAATATAATCACTTTTCGTAAACTTTGGTACTGCTAAAATTTTCAGTAATAAATCACTTATGGTACAATGTAATAACTAGTCAAAGTGCAGCAAGCAGTATGTCATGGAGAAACATCTGGGACACCCCTCATGTCTGGCTCCAGCATCGTAACTTCCCAGGTCATATATTCACCCCTGGCACAATCAGCTGCTCTCTCCCCTAAGTTCTCACCACCCTTTCTAATTACTCCGCTTCCTGGGTGGGGGGAGGGGTCTGTCCTGCCCTTGCCGACCACGCCTCTCTCCTTACCTGGCTCCCACTTCACGGAGCCCAGCACATAGCTCCCCTTGATACAATCGTAAAACTGGCCAGTGTTTAGTCCATCTGTAAGGCCCTTGAGGACAGAGACCATGTTGGATTCCCCTTTTATTTCCAGTGCATGGCCAGCACCTAGCACTTCCAATTTCCTTTCCTTGTGTCTCAGCAGCTCAGATTATTTACTTCCATCCAAAAAGAATTTTTTTTTTCTTTCTGTAAATAGATCACCAGGGCCTTAGCCCCCTCTGCACACCCATACGTGTCCTATGGCTAAACATGAAGTATAAGCACTTAAATACTGGGTAGTGTGCCTACCCACCATTTATACCTTTCTAGTCTCGATTTCTTGGGCCGCTTTTGGATCTTCATTTCTAGGCCCTTCCTTGGTGCCCCGAGGTCTCTGATACCTCAAAGTCACGAACACCAGTGTAATTTATTGTCCTGCCCTTAGCCCTTCTCCAGAACAGAAGAGGATATCAGATTTTGATTCAATGTTTTATTTAAATTTTTTTTAATGTTTTATTTATTTCTGGGAGAGAGAGAAACAGCGTTAACAGGGGTGGGTCAGAGAGAGAGGGAGATACAGAATCCAAAACAGGCTCCAGGCTCACTTTCCTCACAGAGCTTTCCTCACAGAGCCCGACATGGGGCTCGAACCCATAAACCATGAGATCATGACCTGAGCCAAAGTCGGACGCTTAAGCGACTGAGCCACCCAGGCGTCCCTTGATTCAAAGTTAATAGCTCTCCCAATGTGGAAAGAATCAAGCTTTAGAAAAAACACAGCCCAATCTACCTATGAAGGACAGGTATAAACATATAAAACAATGCATAACCTTCTAGAAATCAAAATAATTATTCCCTAACAAGTTCTCCTAGTCCATCCCACGGAAACCACGAATGTTCTGAACCAGACTAACCCTCTTTTATGAATGAGAGCTGCCTCCTCAAGAAACCTTTATTTCTCAGAAACCTACCTACTCAAGTACTGACTGTGATCTGCTGAGTCATGGTTTGTTTGCAGATTCTGAGGCCCAGCTCACAGCCAATGGTCAAGATCTTATTTCCTGCGAGGTCATCTGCCCACTGGAAAAACCCTGCGTATCTGGCAATCCAGGGACAGAGCTGTCTCTCATAAGGAAAGTTTTCAGATAACAGAATCTTGGCCCCGTTGATACCAAGGTTTAAAATGTCTAAATGCTTTTAGACAAGAAACTTTGCAAATATTCCCATTACTGCTTTCATAAAAAGAGAAGGTTTTATCAAGGCACAAACTGTGTCTTGATAATTGTGATCAATTGATAGATGTAAGGACAGTGGAAGTCACAGGTCCTAACCTCTCACGGAAAGCTGCACTCTGACCTCCTTGCATAGGAGTCCCTAGTGGGGACTATCATCCTAATGGGATATTGAAGGATAGGAAGCTTTTGCCCTTTTGCACAGAGCAATCTTCAGGTTCTTGTACCTCCTTATTTAATATCCTTTTGTGGCTTCTTTTTCTCTTATTTCTGTGTCCTACTCTCTTCTCTCCTTTATCTCTTTCTTTCTTTGTTCCTCAAAATCCTAAAAACTGAACAGCTTAGAAGCCTGACCTGAAGAATTACACACCCACACTCTTCTGGAGCACATGTCATTCTTTGTCACCCTGGACCCACAGTGCTATCACCACGGACTTTGCGACTCCCAACGCCAGGCTCCTTACCCTCCTCTCCAGCTCTACATCTATCATCATTCTTGACTTCAACATCTGCAGGAATAATCCACCCAACACCTTGTCCCAGCCATTCTTTGACCTTCTTAACTCCAGGAATCACTTCTTGCCGCACCTCAGCACTTACTCACATAGATCACACAATGACAGCACCCACTCCAGCATGCAGCCTCACATGGCCTATGCCCCGACCATCAGCTCCTACAGTCCAGCACAGCGACACCACCGGCCAGCTCCCCTTTTCCAGTTCCCCAGACAGACCTATGCCATCAACCCTAACCCATGCCATTCACCTTTCCCCTCTCTTCTTGTGTATCTCCTAACCAGTCTGGATTGCATGATCTGGCCCTATATATGCCTCCTTGCAACCATAATTGTCTTGTTCCTCTGTTGGTAAAGCCCCGATCCTGGTTACATACCCCATGTACTGACTCCACATATCTACCAGAGCAGCTTAATGTTGCTGAAGAAAATCACAGAACTTTGCTGACTGGACTAGTTTCAAATTTATAATCACAGGTCTCAGAACACAACTCAATACTGCCAGACAGCTTACTTCCCAGGAAATTTGTTTTCCCAACTTCTGAGATAATTATTTACACCTTCAATGCTCTCCTCAAGTTTCCAACATTTGTTCCTCTCTGCCCCTCTCTCAGCTCATGACCTTGCTGTGTGCGTCATAGAGAAAAGACATTCAATCAGATTAGAACGACCTCATCTTTCAACTCTCAGTTCACCAACCTTCCTGGGTCTGTACTCAAATACTCTGCCTTCATTTCTGTTAAAAAGAGAAGATAGATGAGATCCTGTGTTCTATGATTGGATCATCTGTCATTGTCTTAAAAACATCGCTCCTACAATCACCGAGCTTTGCTTTATCGTTCCTGCTAGCATTCCAACATGGCTCTGGGGCACTTGCAAGGCAGCACTCTCTGAAGACAAGACAGGCTGGACAATCCCCTGCCAGGCCCACTCACACTGCTGTGGCAGAAGGCTTTAGTTCCTTGCCCTGTGAGCCTCCCCAGAGGGTGCTCAGAACAAAACTTGACCCAGAGCCAGAGACGACAGGGGAGAAGGGAGGGAGGGAGAGAGAAAGAACGGCAATACAGAAGCCACAGTCCTTTTATAACCTAACCTCTCAAGCGGCATCTCATGCCTTTGGTTGCATTCTATTCATTAGAACCAAGTCGCTAAAGTCAATCCTGGGGGGTGAGAGAGGAATTAAGCTTTAGCTCTTGAAGAGAAGAGTGTCTGAGAATCTGTGGACGTGTTGGTAAAACCATCACTGTTAAAGAACTTAAGGTAATTCTAAATGTGTTACTGAATAAAAAAGAATCTCTACAATCCAGCATATATTTGGAGTCCTCTATAAATTACCCTACATCCATCCCAATATTACTACCTCTTCAGCCATTTCAAACCCTTTATTATGTAATCGTTTATTACGGAAAATACTCATACTCTTTCTTATAGCACATCTTCTTTAGAAATTGTATATGTAGTTCTGAATACAAAACTATGAGTTGACTTGAATATAAATATTTCCAAGTCATGTTCTCTATGCCTTACATAACTGTATGTCATCCCTTCAAAGCCAGGATCAGGTCTCCTCTCCAGTCTGTGTCCTCCACAGTGCCCACTACTGGGCTACGTACAGTCATGAATCAATCAACCAGCCAGTCAATCAATCTAGCCAGCTACCTATAGAAATAAAACCACTTCAGGGATGCCTGGGTGGCTCAGTCAGTTAAGAGTCCGACTTTGGCTCAGGTCATGATCTCACAGTTTGTGAGTTCCAGCCCTGTCTCAGATGCCGAGCTGTCAGCACAGAGCCTGGAGCCTGCTTCGTATTTTGTGTCTCCCTCTTTCTCTGCCCCTCCTCCACTCACGCTCTGTTTCTGTCTGCCTCAATAATAAATAAACATTCAAAAAAGTTTAGAAATAAAACCACTTCAAAATAAAATTAAATAACAAAACCACTAATTCAAAAGGATACATTCACCCCTATGTTTGCAGTACCATATATACAATTGCCAAGATACGGAAGCAGCCCAAATGTCTAATGATCGATGAATGATAAAGAAGATGTGCTGTATGTATACAATGGAATATTATTCTGCCATAAAAAAGAATGAAATCTTGCCATTTGTAATGACATGGATGGAGCTAATTAGTTTAATGCTAAATGAAACAAGTCAGTCAGAGAAAGACAAATACCATATGATTTCACTCGTGTGAAAAGAGAAAGGAAAAGAGAAAGAGAAAAACCAAGAAACAGAATCTTAACTGTAGAGAACAAAATGATGTTTACCAGAGTGGAGGGGTGTGGGGAGATGGGTAGAATAAGTGATGTGGATTAAGAAGGGCACTTGTGATGAGCACTGGGTGTTGTGTGGAAACGTTGAATCACTATATTGTATACGTGAAACTACTACAACACTATATGTTAACTAATGTAATTAAAATAAAAGCTTTTTAAAAATTAAATATTACATCACTCTTGTCAACTAGTCGATGTTTTCATGACATTATTCAATTTTTTTAATGTTTATTTATTTTTGAGACAGTCAGAGCAGAAGCAGGGGAGGGGCAAAGAGAGAGGGAGACGCAGAACCTGAAGCAGCTCCAGGCTCTGAGCTGTCCACTAGTAACCCAACACAGGACTCGAAATCATGAACCATGAGATCATGACCTGAGCCAAAGTACGGTGCTCAACCGACTGAATCACCCAGGTGCCCTCACAACATTGTTGAGATTATAAGGGATCACTTGAGGTCACGGTTCTCCAGCCCTTCGCTTTCCTCTCTCTGTACTCCCACATCCACGTCCCCTGGCAGCTCAGAACCATCTGACCTGAAGACCTGGCCCCACCCCAATCTCGGCAACCAATCCACAGTCCTGACTATGGATGTGAGGGCAACGACCAGTCTAACCCAGGACCCAGTCCCAACTTGACTTTGCATCTGTACTCTGATCACTTGTTTTTACTCTGCTTCTGAATCTTCTTTTTACCACTTTTATGTTTTCGAATAACTAGATTCGTTGTCCTATAATTGAGTTGCAGTCTCGATAGCTGTTTTAAGGATACTCAGGGATTTATTTTAATCATTTATGGTAAGAAGGGCAAACACAGTAGATTGTTATGAAGGAAGGAGTTTCGTATACTCACAGAGCCCTGGCAGAGGAAGGCACAGCATGCCACACCAGGCCACGTAGGGAAGTGCCAGCGTCAGGTAGGTGGCAGAAGAGGCAAGGGGAAAACTTGGACAAAAGCTTTCTTGTGGTTTCTGAGGGAAGGAACAAGGGAGGCAGGGTAAGTGGGTTTAGGGCCGGCTTTTGCGTAACCGCTGTGGGCTCTGAAGTAAAGCAGCTGTGCTGAAGTGTCTGGGGCCTGGCCCTCAGGTGATTAGCACGGGGCGGGGTTGGGGGGTGAGGGGGGCGGATAGTGGGCATGAGTATGAGAGCTTGATAAAGCAAATGCCTGGGGATATGGGCTCTGAGTTAGTTGGTTTTCATGTGCAAGACATGCTCAAAGTCATGGTCATGTACTATATCTCCAGAAATTAGCTAATCCTGGGAGGGGCAAGCCCTCCAGGGTCAGTAAGGCCCCAGATGTCAAGGAATACAATACAAAAACTAGAAAACATGGTTGAAATGACCCACCTAGCTCTGGGTCGGTTCTGCCTTGCTCCTGCTGGTATTGTTACCACCTATCTGGACAGCAGTCATAGATACACAGTATCATCACAGTCTAGAGATTAAGAGGTATGGTTCTACAGTACATTTATCTTAGTGAGCACTGAAACCAACATAACACCTTACCTTAATTATACTTGAATAAAAATAGTAACAAACTACTTGCTACTTTCTGCTCAAACAACAACAACATAAAGAAATGGCTCTGAAATCAGATACACCCCAGTTAAAATACCCCACTGCTCCACCAATGATTAATTCTGTAGCCACAGACAAGCCACTTAACATCCCTGAGCCTCATTTTCTCATTTGAACAATGAAGATGATAAGAGTACCTACTGAATGCAAGTACTTACATCGTAAAGCGCTTAGCCTAAAGCAGAGGAAGAAATTAAAATGTATCAGCAATGATTACTATTTCTTCTCCTTCCAATTTCCCCCAAAGTGTACTGTATATGATTGATATGTAGTAGACACTCAATAAACATATGTTAGAGTTCACTAAACCAACAAAGAAGTGAATGGGAAAAAAGAATCAGTGAATAATCTTTGACTAATCACAGAAATGTTAACACTTTTCGTAGATGTAGTTAGACTAACTGGCAGACCAGAACTTAGAAATGAGGCCTGGATTTGAAGTCTAGTTTCAATTTAATCCCATGTGTCTCTCTAAAACAGGATGGAGGTTCCATTGGTAGGCTCTCCAACATGCATCCCCCTTTCCCTGCGGAGAGAGCCTTGATTTTTGTCCTGCTATCCGCTATCCCCATCCTTAGGGATAAATTCTGGAGCTCCTATTCCCATTGCCATCGACTGGCTTAGGGGTGAGAAAGTGAACCTTTCTGCACTAAATATTGTCCCTTTGGCCAGGAAATTCTGCCTGAGCAGCTGCAGCCTTCTTGCAACCATGAGTCAACAAATTTGCAAGTCAACAAGTTTAAGGGGCCAGGACAAAGGTGTGAAAAAACACCTGGGTCCTCAGTAAAATAACAATAGCTAACATATAATGAGTGCTTACTATGCTTCGGGTATTCCTCCAAAGGTCTGTGTGCATTAACTCCTATGATCCTCAACACTAGTAGCAGGTAGGAATGTTTTTATCACTGTTTCACAGATTGAGAAACTGAGGCTTCAAGTATTCATGCAGTCTGTGCAAAGTCACAGGGCAGTGAGTGGCACAGTTAGGATTTAAACCCACGGTTGGACTCCAAACCTTATGTTCTTTGCCCCTTTGCTTTACTAGATCTGGACAATGCTATCAAGACAGAATCAACCAATTCTCTCTGGGCTTGTTATGAGATTTGAAATGTCTTAGTATTGGGCCAATTTGTTCTTTTTTTTTTTTTTTTTTTTTTTTTCTAGAGAGAGAGAGACAGCGTGAGCAGGGGAGGGTCAGAGAGAGAGGGAGTCACAGACTGAAACAGGCTCCAGGCTCTGAGCCGGCAGTCAGCACAGAGCCCGACGCGGGGCTCGAACCCAAGAACCGCGAGATCATGACCCAAGCGAAAGTCGGACGCTTAACCGACTAAGCCACCCAGGCGCCCCAGTATTGGGCCAATTTGAACTTGAGATTTTGTTAAACGCAGCTGATAGCTTCCTAATAAGTACACTCAGATTCTTCATCTGTAAAATGGGGATACTTCTACACGTCTCGGAGGGTTGCTGTTAACATATGGTTCAGCAGTGCTAATACCCTCCCTCTCTTCTGGATCACCTCCTACTGCTGGTCATCACATCCCTCATGGTTCTCCATCGGTTTACTGAACTTCCTCCAAGACTCTGGCCCAGGGGTGCCTGGGTGGCTCTGTTCTTGAGTGACTGACTCCGGCTCAGGTCATGATCTCATTGCTCATGGGTTCAGGCCCCACATCAGTCAGTCTCTGTGCTGACAGCTCAGAACCCGGAGCCTGCTTTAGATGCTGTGTCTCCCTCTACCTCTGTCCCTTCCCCCACTCATGCTTGGTCTCCCTCTCGACCGCTCTCAAAAATAAACAAACATTAAAAAATTTTTGAGACTCTAGCCCAACACAGATGCTTTGTATACTTTTAAGTCTCCACCCAAGCAAATGTGTATATTCTCCTCAGAGTGACCAGGCACACCTCACGTGTGAAAACCAGCTCATTACTAAGCAAAGTTATTCTAACTGATCATTATTATAGAATATAAACTCTTGATTCTAGATTTTATTTTCTCTTCTAAAGTGACTTTTTGCTCCCCTGTAATTAGCTTCAAAGGCAGGTATGTTGTGGGGCACCTGGGTGGCTCAGTTGGTTAAACTTCCAACTTCGGTTCAAGTCATGATCTCATGGTTTGTGGGTTCGAGCCCCGCATCGGGCTCTGTGCTGACAGCTCAGAGCCTGGAGCCTGTTTCAGATTCTGGGTCTCCTCCTCTCTCTGTTCCTCTCCTGCTCATGCTCTGTCTCTCAATAATAAACAAATGTTAAAAAATTTTTTTGAAAAGCAGGTATGTAGAGAACAGCTCAATGGATTATCACATGCTAATCAGCTTAAATGAAAATGAGTTACATTCTCAGCACACTTTGAGGACATATTAACCAAAAGTTATAATTTATAGAGGTCATATGAAAATAATTCATGATAAAGTCATGAATACAAAATTAAAAACACCAATTTTAGGATAGATTTTTCGAAAGAGTAAAGCAATGGGGGGGAGGGGGCGGGGAGAAACGTTTACACCTTGATCTATGCCACATCCCTGGAAAAAGAGTTTCCTGATGGTCTAAGGAGAAAAACTTGAGCATTGTGATAAATCTTTTATGATATATTACGTCCTGTTTAAAGGAAATTGCTCATTACTCGAACAAATTGTTGAGCTGAATGTGTATTCTGCATATTTTCAAATGCATCTTTGTCATTCCTGATTTTTGAAACTCTCTATGAAAGCTGAATTATATATTCATTGCAATTCCAAAATCCAACTTTCCTTCCTTTTTCCATTCTATATCAAAAGGCTTCTCACTTTCAGAGCAAATTTAAATTTTTAGAGTACTTTATACTTTGCAAAGTATAAAGTCTCTCCAAAGTCTCTCCAAAAAGGAGACAGGACACAGCTCTTATCCAAATTGTCCAATAAATTAGTAACTTTACTTATGCTTGTTTTCTTTCATTCCTCCATTTATTCAGTCGACATTTATTTGACAGCCATTATGACCAGGCACTGTTCTGGGCACTGGGGATGCAGAGGGCAACAAAATAGTCACTATCTTCAGGAAGCTTAAATGCTGGCAGGAAGTCCACACAGTCAATAAGTAAGCAAGTCCATGAAGCTGAGATTCAAACCGTACTTGCTTAATCACAAATGTAGAGCTCTTTTCAGGATACCACTCTTCCTCCTTGGTCCAAATGAGCTGACACAAAAGTTCTCTTTGCCATGAATTTTGGCAGTTTGATTTCTTGGGACTCCAAGCTCTTTGAGTTTCCAAAACTTTTTTCATACTCTTCTGAAAAACTTCAGTGGACAACTACTGAAGCTGCATCTAACAACCAATTTGTTCAGAGCACTGTTACAGAGAGTTGGGAAGATTATCCCTCATCCTCCCCAAAACAAAAGAACCGTGGATTTAAAAATGAGCTTTAAAAAGAAGCAGACACACCTGTAAATGTTGGTGGGCATTAACTCACATGCTCCTCATTACTAATTGTCGAAGGAAGTCATCTAGACCAATGGTTGAGCCAGCAGAAGCTGGACCCAGGCAATGGAAGGCGTCTCCCAGGCACCCCGTGGTCCCTGGAACGCCACTTTCTGCCTACATCCCCACACTAGGAGCTGCCTCTAGGACGCAGCCTTGAGATAGTAAGCTGTTGAGACCACCTGGACTGAACTCAGCTAAGGTCTCTATATAAACTTTAAGATTCTGGCAGACAAGTGCAGAGAGCTCTCCTCTTGGGGCCACCAAAGGCCAGTCTCATTCCCTTGCTTAGTAAACCTTAGTAAATCCCCTGCCTACCAGTCTAGGTTGGCTGCCTCTTTCTTGGGTCTTTCTTTGCCCTCCATGAACAGGGGTGTTTCCAATTTCACCCAGGAAACTCCCAAAGTCTGAAACCAACACTAACACCAAATAGGAATGTTTTTATCCGGGGCGCCTGGGTGGCTCAGTTGGTTAAGCGGCCGACTTCGGCTCAGGTCATGATCTTGCGGTTCATGGGTTTGAGCCCCGCATCCGGCTCTGTGCTGACCACCAGCTCAGAGCCTGGAGCCTGTTTCAGATTCTGTGTCTCCCTTTCTCTTTGACCCTCCCCTACTCACACTGTGTGTGTCTCTCTCTCAGAAATATTTAAAAAAAAAAAAAAAGGAATGTTTTTATCCATTTTATGGATCAAGAAAACGAACCCTGGAGAACTTATGCAATCCGTGCCAGGTCACATAATCCTAAGTAACAGAATCAGAATTTCAACCTACGGGTGGGCTTCAGAACATATGTTCTTGGCCTCTTTATTTTACTGGATCTAGAAAATGCTATTGAGGCAGAATATCTGCCAATGCTAAGACTTTCTTCCCTGGAAAAAATACAGTCACATAAAATTTTAAAGCACAAATTAATATCCTGCAAGAGTCTACTCATTTAGTTATTAGCCACTGTCTGACTACCCAGGCTTTCCACAGGACAACATTTCAAACGACTCCCCTTTGCCTGTTTTCCATCTTACAGCACTCACTAGTAGGTCAACTTGTTCTGTGTATCATTAGTAATTCATGACTTATTCGTGACGGTGCAGGGCCAGCACTACCACAGAACTAATACAATGAATATCTTATTAGGAAGAAATTAACAAATGAATTGTTGCCGATCAATAAGTGTTGAAGGGAAAATTACAACGATAGTAAAGCTTAAATAATTTATACACATTATTGATTTTTTCATTACATTAATTATTCTTTATAGCACACATAGGGAACTTGGAGAATAAAACTTTCAAAGCAGAGAAATTTATCTGCAGTGGTGCTGTAGGCTTAAGTCTGAATTTAAAAGACAAAGAATGGGCCGTGAGAAGTGAGAAATATTTTTAGATCAAATACGCATCAGATAATAAATTTGACGGCTCCGGTGGTACCGAAGTTCCTTCATGTTGTCTGACGTTTTCATACACAATGCTTTTGATATTTATTTATCAAGAGAAGTATTGATAAAACTGTTTCTTAATAGAATCATTAGAAATAAAACTATCCATTAATCTGCCTCTTTCATTGAATGTTTGGAAGGCGGAATGACAAACTCGATGAAGCTATGTGGGAAAGAAAACTTTCTCTGACACCTCGCCCAGAATCTTTAAGTTAACAGCACTTTACATTCAGTTGAATGGAGTGCAGGCTCCTTATAGTTAACAACATTCGGAGCTAGCAGAATACAATTCCTAAGGCAATTTTCTCATGGCAAGTAACTTTCACCCAGATGCAAGGGCCTGCACATGAACCTCATGTTTACAGAACATTGCCAACTTCAGCCATCACACACTGGGATTCTAGATAACAAAAAACGGTGTTGTATGTAAGGTGTGTGAAAGAGGATGGACGTATATATTCTTCAAGGATGAGGTTGTTCCCAGCAATGCAAAATCCGCGCCCCACCCCCCGCCACCATGGATGGAAGAAATGAACTCAACGCCTATGCGGCAAGCTTAGTAGATGTACTAGAGACAGGTATTGCACAGAATATTGTTTCTGACACCTACAAATGCATATGTTGAATCCTGTTTTGCTCGTGACATTTTGACTCTTGGAATTAAGACAGTGAATTGATAGTTCTTATGTCAAGTTTTCTCAGATATCAACTTTAACTATTTTTCAGTACCTAGTGTTAGGAGATTCCACAATGTTTTGCAGAGAGTTGCACATATGTATAGTAACGGGCATATCATATCTCCCCCAAAATAAATATGGAAATAGTGTTTCAAAAGATTTTTAAAATAAAAACAGAAAACATTAAAATAGTTCCAAATATGATTGAATTTTTTTTCTTTCCTCACCATTCACCCTCAGAGACTGAAAGCCACATTAATGTTACTTTTAACGTTCTTAATGTTCTTGGAAGAAAATGTAATGGAAAGTATCTCATCTCACAAGTGTGCTTTTGAAAACTACAGCCGGTTTTGCAATATTTTGCTATATACCTTCAAATTTATAAAATACCACACATAGGAATAATATAATATAATATAATAATATAATATCATATAATATACATCATAATACAGGTAAAACTGCCCAAATCTGTTAACCATTATCAGTTGATTCTGGGGAGACAAAACACCCAAATTTAGCATCATTTCTATTATTCAGTGAAAAGGTCATTGTCTATGTTGACTGCTATCCTGTGGAGTGTCCTTTACTGCATTCACCATTCGTTAGGTGGAGACCAATGGTCCATACAGAAAACACATGATCCAGGTACTAAAGGAACAGATATTTGTAAGTGATCTTATTTGTAAAATTGAAAAGGATGTTCATAAAACGGATGAGAAGAAATCTGAAACTGTTTAAAAGCACTGTGCAAATTATTCCGCATGGTCATCCAACTCAAACCCCCAAACCCAAATCCATCCTCCATCTTTCTATGCCTTGGTGAGGCACATGTGGTGTGTATCAAGTAGCTCTTTTATTGTTCAGTTCCTGAGTGGAGTCAGCCAATGGAAGACAATGGAAGGAGATGGACAATTGTGAGGAGAAAGTGATCAAGATATTTCCTCTCCACCCCAATCTCTTGGCCTCGGCTCCATACTTCTGGAACAAGCAGCTCCTATGGGAAAGCCCTTCTTACCTCTGAGGCTGTGGCTCCTAACAAGCCCCACAAGACAATGGATCCTAACAGTATGGTCTTCTCCCTCCACCACGTCAGACCCAGGAGAATAAGTTTCCCCTTGTTAGTAGTTACAAGGAGCCCCAGATCCAATGGTGGCCCTTAACCAGTCCACACTAATATAACTAGCCCCATCATAATCCCAGAGTGTCTCTCTGTTAGCTACCAGGACCCTGTCTAATACAGCTAGCTGTCATAGAGAAGAAGAACATGTAAGTAACCAAAAGAATACTAACAGGAGTTAACAACACCAGCCCTTGGAGGCAGGGATAGATGGTGGATTACTCCCCATAAACGCACTAATGAGACCAACCATTGCATGCAAAATAAACTCCTGGCCTCCACTTTCAATACACTCTCTGATTCGGTTTTTTAAGACTTCATTCTTCACCTTGACTAGTTTTGTCCTTCTCTCCCTCCTCCGTAGCAGCCTTCTAATTTACACCCCACATTATTGATGTCTGTTCTCGCTTCCCCGGGCATGTCATCTTGTTTTTTACCATACTATAGGGATCTTCCATTCAGACTTCCACACACAGCTTAAGTTACCACCCATATATGTTTAAAGTCATGTGTACCCTTCTCTCTAGCTCTATGTTTTCACTTTTTTAAGCAAATCTATAAAATTCTACAAGTTCATAATTAGAGTCCACAAAATATAGAAACTATCATCCAATAGTATCTGACTATTATGGTCAGACATTCAGAACCTTGGTTCCTTTGGAAGAAATACTCTGTAAAATCCAACAAATAAATGTGGAGGAGAGCTAGGAGGTTAGCATTTCTACCCTCGTATGTTTATAAAGAAACTTGAATGCAGAGGTAACCATGAACATACAGTATTAAATGCAAGGTTCTGACAACAAATGGCATAATACTTACCAATAAAAGCATGCTAAGATATTAATAATAGCAATGAACTGCAAATATTTATGTGCCCACAGGCAACTAATTCAATTTCACTGCAGGACTGCTCCATTTACGAATTTAATTGTGTGTGTTTAAATATTTTTGCTGCTGTTTCCTTAATTTCCCATTTAAAAAATGATATGCTGAAGAAAAGGAAGAGTGCAAGTTTCCACTCAAGAGCATTCGTTAAGTGCCCACTGAGTGTCCATGGCAGCTTACGAATTAACATTTACCTTTATCATCTATGGCTTTTCTTCTGCATCACAGCTTACAGGTTCATTTTTGATCTCTCAGGATGAGAAGTTCCAGAGTCAAAAGGATGGTACAGGGGCACCTGGATGGCTCAGTTGATCAAGTGTCCGACTCTTGATTTCAGTTCAGGTCATGATCTCACCATTCTGAGATGGAGCCTTCCATCAGGCTCCGCAGTGAGCATGGAGCCTGCCTAAGATGCTCTTTCTCCCTCTCCTTCTGCCCTTCTCTCTCTTTCTCTCTCTCTCTCTCTCAAAAAAAAGGGGGGGATGGTACAGGTTTACCTATCACTTTATTTTTACACAAAATAACATGGATATATAAGATGAGCCCACGGCTAACTCTTACATGTGTCAGGCTTTCCTTCAAAGCTGCCACATGCACCGTGAGCACCCACCAGGAGTAGTACCACTATGCCTCCCATTTTGCAGAGAAGGAAGTCAAAGTACAGAGAAGGTGACTGTTCTTACTCAGGGTTATAGGAGAGGAAGAGGGTGAGCCAGATGAAAATCCAGCTCCTCTGACTTCACAGCCCGTGCTCTTAAACATCGCCCTAACTACACTCCCAAATTGGACATCAGCACAACTCACAGTGATTTTCCGTGACTGGTAAAGTTGTCATTGATTTCTTCCAATTTCCTTTGAGGACTTTTTTTTTTTCCTAATCCAGGGTCTCCTTCCCATACTCTTCAATATTACAGTCTCCAACCACAACCACCTCAACCATTTGACTTCAACCAGTAGTAATCCAGTCCACATTATTTATATTTTTCTCAGCCTCCCAACCTACATCACAGAGCCCAGGCTCTTCAGAGGCTGATTTTTTTTTTTTACTAAAGTTACAGTAAATGAGATTCACCTTCCCAAGAGGCTGTTTGTACGCACATGAATTTCTGACCTGTAGGATACTATCTCATAGGAGAAAACTCCTAGAATAGTCCAATAAGGACTGGCTTCCATCCTTACTTTCACTCCTCTAGAGAATCAAGGGAGTTGACATTCTTTCTAATCATGGAAAGCAATTACTAACAATTAGAACTGTCACCTGAAGTAAGAGAGTCATGCTATAAAACATTTGATCATTCCATCTTTTAAAGAACCACAATCTTGTCAGGTTATGCTGATATTTTTACAATGTAATCTAGAACATGTCACAGACTTTTAGCTGACATTTATGGAGTATCTTTTATAGATCAGTCTCTGTGCTGGGAATTTTATATGTGTTTTACTGAGCAACTGTATGTGCTAGAGGAAGATATAAACAAATAATATCATCTAAGTTAAATGTCTGGTACACTTCCCAGCACACAGTTGAATGCTTAGCTATAATTAAAGCTCTACTGGCCAATTAAAATCAACAGAGAATTTATATATAATATCCACAACTTACCAAGCTCAAAAACAAGATAATTACTAGAAAATATTAGTAATTAGTGGCTCAGTTGGTTAAGCATCTGACTTCAGTTCAGATCATGATCTCATGGTTCATGACTTCGAGCCCCATGTCAGGCTTGGTGATGACAGCTCAGAGTCTGGAGCCTGATTCAGAATCTGTGTCTCCCTCTCTTTCTGCCCCTCCCCTGCTTGCTCTCTGTCTCTTTCTTTCTCTCAAAAAATAAATAAAAACATTAAAAAATGCTTTAAAGAAAATATTAATTTGCATTCCCATTTCATTGTTTTCATACTAAACCTATTTCTTGGCCCAATAATTTATTTCATGAGTCTTAAAATCACATTAGGATTTGGCAGTATCAATTAGACCTGTTTAATTCATTATCAAGCATAAGTAACTTTCAAATGCCATAAGCTTCTGACTGTCCTTAGTCAAAAGGAGATGATAATAATTAGCTTTGGGGAGTAATAATACAAGAGTTTAAGATTAAGCAAATCCACACTGTTAGCGGCTAAATTTACCTAGATTCCAATTATTGCATGAGCATTTGTATTTCTCCAAAAAAATCAACCCTTGCCAATATCCCAAGGTAACCAGCAAGAAAAAGGCAGAAAAATAAATCATCAATCACCATTTGCCAGGTTCCAGTTTTATCTTTACACCTCAATAAAGAAAAAAGAAAGGAATGTGTTTAATTCAACCTCCTTCTGATTTACAGCAAATACTGGTGGTTTGGACCAGAAGCAATCCTTTCAGAGACTCTGTAATGAACGTGTAAGTGGATATGGAATAGAGAGGGAACAATCTCTTATCCCTTAGTTTCACACAGCATACAACCCTGATGGTGGAAATTAACCTTCTTCGCAGTTCAACATTTCTAATTAGAAGAGACATCAAAAAGATTATGCTTTAGAAGGCTGTATGGGCCATAATATTCTAGGCAATCTGAAAGAGAGTTCTGCGGCCTCCTTATATATTTCAGCCCACTGTCTAAAGGAAAAAGCAACAACCGGATGATGTTTCAAAGTGGTGATGGCTTTTGGTGGTAAGCTGTGTTATATTTTCTCATCTTTCCTTTTCTATTTTAAAATTTTTTCAACGTTTATTTATTTATTTATTATTTATTTATGTATTTATTTATTTATTTATTTATTTATTTGAGAGAGACAGAGCGCAAGCAGAGGAGGGGCAGGGAGGGAGACACCAAATTGGAAGCAGGCTCCAGGCTCTGAGCTAGCTGTCAGCACAGAGCCTGGCGTGGGGCTCAAACTCACAAACTGTGAGATCATGACCTGAGCCAAAGTCGGACACTTAACCAACTGAGCCACCCAGATGCCCCTCTCATCTTTCCTTTTTATACTTACTATGAAGAAGCAGAGAAAATCTAGTACACAGGACTACTGCTTTAGGCCTTGAATGTGTAAAATACCATCAGAACTGTGCTTTACCAAAATTCTCCTTGGTAGAAACATTTACAAATGTTTGAGAACTAAGTACTTCACTTGTAGTCCTTTTTTTTGGGGGGGGGGGGAGGGTCTTGTTTTGCTTTCTCTGCACGAGGCGGAAGAGGGAAGAAGAAAGATACCCTGAATTCACCTTAGATTAGAACACAGAATCTTAAACTAGAAGGCCATAGAGGATAAGCCCTTCCTCAGGGAGGAATTCCTTTCACCACACCGGTGGTTAATGACGCACGTTTCAAGTTTTCACTGATGGGGAGTAAGCCACTGCCGAAAGAGTCCATCCTCATTTTAGAAAGCTACAGAGTTTAGGAAGTTCTTTCTTACTCTGAGTTGAAACCTTCTCCAACCACTTGAATCCCAAGTACCCTAGTTCTATCCTTTGAAGAAATAGAGAGCAAGCTTCCTCCAACTTGCACACCTGCCTCCTTTTGAGTATTTGAAGGCAATTTTTACATCTCTATCTTTTTTGCTACCTCCGTATTAGATCCCATTGGTTCCTCCAAAACATTCCTTATGTGACATGGTTTCCAGCTGCTGCGAATAAATTGGAGCTGTAGCTTGACTTTAAGACGTTCCTACATGCAACAATGCAAAGGAGAGATCTGAAAGTTTATTTTTTGTTTACTTACACCTATAATTGACCAAGTTGGAAAGAAATGAACTATCCAGAACCCAATGGTCCATGTGGGAGCTGTATCTACGTGAGCTCCCCTTCTTACCATTACACACACACACACACACACACACCCCACAGATGGTTCTGTGATAACAGGTGGGTCTGGAATTCTCCCTGCCCTGGCCCCATGGACTGCCTGAAAGAAAAGTCACAAGTTTCAAGGGGGACTATTCAGAGTCATTCCCCAACATTTCCAACTGGAACATGGGGAAGGCTTGCTACTCTCTTGGCCTGTGGAGCTATTAGACATGACAGCCATTTACCCATTTAATGGAATAAGCTGATTTGATAGAATGAGATCAATATCCAAAGGAGTATGGGAATAAAGACCCAAAACCTCCAGTTCCAATCATTCTTGAAATCAACTCTACCCCTACGTTTCCTACGGTCTGGTTATTGAGCCGATAATAATAACCCCCGGCTGAACGGAGTTTGAGTCAGGTTTGTATCATCTACAACACAGAAGGCCCTATCTACTACAACATGCACTAGTTCCCAAATACTCTAACAGGACCGACAGACAGCAGGTCACCAAAGGGAAAAATCACTACCTTGCCCTACAATCGGTACGGACAGAATCTCTTGACAGCATTGTTTAAGAATGAGAGTGATACTCACGCAGCAAAGAAGATCAGGGTCTTTCTTCCTAATAGTATGACCTCCGTAGGGCTGACACCGTTCAAAGCAGTATTCCTAGTCTATCACAGTACCTGGCACAAACTAAGAGCTTAAAACACCCTGCACTATCCTTTCCATAGGAAGCAGAAAAACAAGAAGCAAAACATCAAATATAAATTATTAAAATGAAGATTCAAGCTCCCTAAAGAAGGCTTAGATACATCACTTCACTTCCTTAGGATTATGTTGCCCATTTGCCATATATATTGTGTAGGACTCGGTCACTCTCCAGTCCTCTTTAGCCATAAAATTCTATGATTCTATCCATACTCAACAATGCTAATGATTAGTCTTCTAAAGACCTGAACATGCAAATAAAATAAGGAAAAACAGTAATAAAGAAGGTAGCACAAGAATAATAATAATTAAAAAAGAGGCGCTCCTGGGTTGATCAGTCAATTGGACACCAGACTTTCAGCTCAGGTCATGACTTCCCGGCTCATGGGATCAACCCCGGCTTTGGGCTCTGTGCTGAGCATATAGCCTGCTTGAGAGTCTCTCTCTCCCTCTGCCTCTCTCCCCTGCTCGCACGTGCTCTTTTAATTTAATTAATTAATTAACCTACCAAAAAGATAGTTGTAGTTGGGAAAGAAACAGAAGAAAAACAACAAGAAGAAATCATCAGTGATATGACTGAAGAGGTCACTCATATGTGCCACCTTCTGATTTGCGTCCTATTTTACTCTAACCAATCTCTGTGTTGGAAAAAGCCCTCTGTGCTGGATCCAAACTGCCGGCCCCAGGACCTTGTCCCTTCGTGGGCATATACAGTCCATATGATGGCTCCTCCATCTAAACCATCTCCTTTCCGAGTTGGCTTTCCACTTCTGCCTTTGGTCTTAGTTATTCCCTCTTCTTTCCCGTTTTTAAAGTTTATGTATTTATTTTGCAAGAGTGTGGGTATGTAAGCGGGGGAAGGGCTGAGAGAGAGAGGGATTGGGAGGATCCTAAGCAGGATCCACACTGTCAGGGCAGACGAGGCGCTTAAACTCACAAACTTTGAGATCATGACCTGATCTAAAACCAAGAGTCAGCGGCTTAAGTGACTGAGCCACCCAGGTGTCCCCTAGACATTCTCTATTGCTCCCGCACCCCTCCAGACAGGTTTCCTTTTTGTCACCAACAGAATATATACCCAAGTGTATTGTGTGCTTTCCACCAGTTGATGCCCAAATGTCCATAATTTTCCATTTATTTCTTAAGTTTGGAATTTAGGATTCTGTCTCAACACAAATAATCACAGACACATGAAAAGATGCTCAACATCACTCATCACCAGGGAAATACAAATCAAAACCACACTCAGATAATTTTATCTGAGTGGCTAAAATTAACTCGGGAAACAATAGATGCTGGCAAGGATGTGGAGAAATGAGAACCCTCTTGCACTGCTGGTGGATATGCAAACTGGTGCAGCCTCTCTGGAAAAGTGTGGAGGTTCCTCAAAAAAATTAAAAATAGAACTACCCTATGACCCAGCAATAGCACTACTAGGAATTACCCAAGGGATATAGTGATGCTGATGCATCAGGGCACATGTACCCCAATGTTTACAGCAGCACTATCAACAATAGTCAAATTATGGAAAAAGCCTAAATGTCCATCAATCGATAAATGGACAAAGAAGATGTGGTTTATATATACAATGGAATACTACTTTGCAATGAGAAAAAAACGAAATCCTGCCATTTGCAGCAATGCGGATGGAATTGAAGGGTATTATGCTAAGTGAAATAAGTCAGGCACAGAAGGATATCACATGTTATCACTCATATGTGGATCTTGAGAAACCTAACAGAAGATCATGAGAGAAGGGAAGGGGAAAAAGATAGTTACAAACAGAGAGGGAGGGACGCAAACCATAAGAGACTCTTAAATACAGAGAACAAACTGAGGGTTGATAGGGGGAGAGGGGGAGGAGAGAAGAAAATGGGTGATGGGCATTGAGGAGGAGATTTGCTGGGATGAGCACTGCGTGTTTTATGTAAGCAATGAGTCACAGGAATCTACTTTAAAACCAAGAGCACACAGGGGCGCCTGGGTTTGAGCCCCGCGTCGGGCTCTGTGCTGACTGCCAGCTCAGAGCCTGGAGCCTGTTTCAGTCTGTGACTCCCTCTCTCTCTGACCCTCCCCTGCTCACGCTGTCTCTCTCTCTCACTCCTAGAAATAAATTTAAAAAATTAAAAAAAAAAAAAAAAAAACACGAGCACACTGTATGCGCTGTATGTTAGCCAACTTGGCAATAAATTATATTTAAACTAATTAATTAATTACAATTTAAATTTAAATTTAAAAGTGGCATCTCTTTAAAATAAGGTGACCCATTTTACAATGAGCTGCTCTAAGGAAGTCACCTCAGATCCTCTCATAAAAGAAGACCTTGATGCAGGAAATACTGTTATTGCAATTAACAACTAATGTTAAGTATGACTATATATCTGCATATCAAGTACTAATATACCAGCACAGATACTGTGCTAAGTATTTTGCATACATTTGCTCCTTCATGTCTCATAACACCTCTCTAAGAGAGTACTAATTACTACCTATGCGTTAAAGATGAAGATTCTGAGGCTTAGAAAGAGTAACTTACACCTGCCTACTACGAAGTAAGAGCCACTCTTGGTTACATAAAAGAGACATATCCATCTGAATCCAGAGCTCTTGCTCTTATTCACTACATGACTTACAAAGACACTAACCCCTGTGAGAAATGGGGAGGGGGACTTTCAGGGAGACCAAAAGCAAAGAGACTAAGGAACTAAAAACCACCTACTTCTCGATTTTGCTTAGAGTCAGCCCTATTTAAAGAACCTTGTTCCCATTATGTAGCAATAGATTATCTGCCATTTTGCATTGTGGAAATGTACCCTCCATTATCCAGGCTAATCTAGTTGACTGTAGAATGCTGTACACAGGCATTCCAGTGACAGACTACTAATTCAATCTTCTCGGTGAGGAAGATGTTAGTGGACATCCCTTCAACTTTATCCCTATAACTTTCCATGGGGGGCACCTCACATAAACCACAACCACTCCTTCCTACAACATCTAGAGCAAAAAAGTAACTTAGCATACCAGGGAGAGAGCAAGGAGAAGAAAAGTAAAAGGATTATAAAGAGTGGTACTGGGGGGGAAAAAACCTACCATGAAAACTTTAAATTAAAAAAAAAAAAAAACAAAACAGTGCAGGGTGGTTATCTGACAACTTGTGATTCAGAGAAAAATAAATGTTCATGGTCCATCACTAAGGAAAAAGAATCACTTGTGCAACAGAAACCATATGTTCAAATAGCCAAGGTGGAATTTTCCTACATCCCAGAGTAGAGAGAGACTGAGGATTTCCCATAGAGGTGAGACCTCAGTACTGTAATCCAGGTAGGGTCTATAGTAGCAGCAGCATTTCATCACTAAGCAAAAATCCCTACATCCTAGAGTAGAGAGAGACTGAGGATTTCCTATAGAGGTGAGACCTCAGTACTGTAATCCAGGTAGGGTCTATAGCACTGTAATGCAGGTAGGGTCTATAGCAGCAGCAGCATTTCATCACTAAGCAAAAATCCGGTTATTTTCAGTTTCCATAATCTCTAATTCCTCCCAAACTCTTCGTCTATTCACTGAGACTTTTATACATACTGGTCAAATAGACTGCCGGTCCCTATGGAAGATACTTTAGGTGCCCCTGTGTGATAATCAACATGTCTAGTTTCACTGACATGGAAGCTGAAAATCAGACTAGCAAACTCCTTGGGGTCATTCAGGAATTAATGCATAAATGCCTCAATACAAAACGTACAACTTTGGATAAAATGTAGCAAAATTCGTCTCTCATTGAAATAATAGTCTTGTCTGCCAGGAAGTCTGAAAGTCATAATTAATTAAAAAGCTGTTTTGAGCTCAAACAGAGGAGCTAGGATCTAAAATACTACACAATTAGAAATTTTTTGAAGTAAAAGGTCCTTAAAATATGCTAAGGAAGGAGCCTTCATACCAACTCCAACTAGTTTCCTATTCTAACCAATTTCCATTAAACAAGGAAAGGAGCAGGGAGGAGAGAAAGTATTTGAAAAACTGCCAGAGTAAAAAATCCCATAATGAAATTTTGCTCATTCTTGGAGAAATGAAGTAGAATTAGATGCTTCAGTGGTAGTGAATTTCAGAATCTGGGTAGCTTCCAGGAAATGAAGTTCTTCCATAATGTCAAATGCAAAAGCTATCTGATATCAACATATTGAGCTTGAGTTTTTAAATTCCTATTTCCTTACACCAAATTGTTTGAAACCTTTGAGATAAAAACTTCAATAAACTAGTGTTCCAAGCTTTTAATATTTTAGTCCCTTGAGCAAGCACGTCAGATTAATCTTCAAATTGCAATGGGCAGAAAGAACATTCAACCAAATTCTTAAACCCATGCCTCTCTCAAAGGATGTTAATAACGTAAGCAGTTTCATTGGCTATTAAGATTTCAAACTTTCCTAGTTCTCAGCAGTATTACTACCTAACAGACGGGGGTGTGGGGCAGAGAAAAAAACCATCTATCTTGAAAGGAAGGGATTTGACTTATATCTCTGTATTCATTTAGCACCGAGCACGTTGCCAGGCACACAGTAGGCATCTAACTAATACCTCTGGAATGAGGTGACGGATTGGCCCGGGGGAGAGTGGAGATCTCGCTGAGAACAGCAGGAGTCCAAATCTGGCATTGCTCAGCAACAAAGACCATCTCCAGAATTAGGGTGATCGAGGTGCAGCAGGAATCTGAAAGGGTATCTTCAAAGACACGTCAGGACTGTTCCCCGAGCTGGAGAGGAGCCACCCAAGAGCCACGTCCAGAGGGATTCGGCTGGTCTCTGGCTCGAGCATGGCTCTGAACCCCCTGCCCTGCCTACCCGCGCCCAGCTCTTCCTGCCTTTCACCGGGTCTGGGTTTCCACTCGCACAACTTAGGTACAAGATCCCACCCAGGCCTCCTCTCCATTCCGCGGTGGGTGGGAGACCACAGCGTCCTAGGCACAAGGAAGCACACACACTAAGACACCTTTGAGATGAAAGGAGGTGGCAGAAAGCCCGGGGGGGTGGGGAGGGGAAGGGAGGGAGAGGAGTTCCCGACCAGGGCGCTCTCCAGAGGTTTCTCATCCCACTCCCCAAGCCTCTGCCCCAGCCGCCGGAAGACGCTGGGGAATGACCCGCGCGCTCGGGCAGCGCACGGTCCTCGCCGCGGCGCAGGGGGGCGGGGAGGGGGCGGGAAGCGAAAGGGGCCGAGGCGGTACCTGCTGTGGCTGTGGTTGCGGGGACAGTCCTTCTTCTCCATGATGGCCGGCACGCAGTTGGTGAGCTCCGTCCAGTCGGCGTGCAGCCCGCAGCTCCAGCCGGTGGAGAAGCGGGAGAACAGCCACGTCTCCTTCTTGCCGGGCCGGTGGCAGGTGCACTTCTTCTGGCCCGCTTTGCAGCTACACGGCTGCTCCAGCCGGATGTTCTTCACGAGGTGCCGGCCGAACGTGGTGCCCCCGGTCTTCTGGATGTGCAAGAACACAATCACGTCGCGCCCCTTGATGTTGAAATCCACGAAGCGGGTCAGGTCCTTCAGGGTGAAGTTAAAGCGCGGCACGACCCGGGGCAGGGAGCCGTTCTCGGGGGCCTCGGGGTCCGGCTCCTCTTCCTCCTCCTCCTCCTCCTCCCCCTCCGGCTCCCCGAGCTCGCCGTCGTCGTCCTCCGGCGCCGCGGCCCCTCCAGGGCCCTCGGGCGGCCCCCGGGGCGGCGGGGGCAGCTGCGGCCGCCGCTCGCGCTCCGCGGGCGGCGCCGGTGCCCGGCGCGCGGGACTCGGGGCGGCCGGCTGGGCGGCGTCCCCCGCGCGGGGCTGCTCCCCGAAGTTGGCGCAGGAGCTGCTGCAGGACGGGGACACGTACTGGTACATGATGACCACGAAGAGGAGAGTGAGCACCGGCGTCAGCAGCCACCTGTTGAACCTTTCATCCATGGTCCCGCTCTCAGGCCGGCAGGCGAGGCGGCGGCGGCGGCGGCGCGGCCCGGCGCGCGCGAAGTTTCGGGGACTCCGGGGCGCGGCTCCGAGGGCGCCGCTCCTCCATGCCCCTGGCGCCGAGGCGGGCGGCGGGCGGGCGGCCCCGCGGCTCCCCGGCGCTCCGGGGCCGGCAGCGCCCGGGCCTGCGAGCCCAGCGGGAGGCGCGCGCCGGCGCGGGCGGCTGCGGCTGCGGCGTCCCGGGGCGCCCGGCTCGGCCCGCTCCCCGCTCCCCGCCCCCGCTGCAGCCCGGGCGCGCGCGCGCGCTCAGGCCACGCGGGGCGTCCGCCGCCGGCGCTCGGGCGCTCAGGCGCTGCGGGGAGCGCGCCTGGTCCTGCACCTGCCGGGGCTCGCCGGGCGCGGGGGCCGCATGAGGCTCGCCGGGGCGCGGGCCCAGCGCGAAGGCGCCGCCCGGCCCCGCCGCCCCCGGCCGGCCTCTGCCCGCGGGGCGCGGGGCGCGGAGCCGCGAGGGCAGACGGCGGGCGCCGCAAGTTTGCGGCGGAGCCCCCGCGGCGGCTGCGGGCGCGGCGCCCGTGCGGAGCCGCCTCTCCGGGAGGAGTCGCGCTGCTGTCCGGGCCGGTCCGCCCAGGCGCGGGCACGCAGGCACACACTCGCACACACTGGCTGGCACCGCCACAGCCCGCCAGCCGGTGTGACAGGAGCCCCGCTACCCGCAGCAGAAACCTGCCCTAGGTACGGAGCATGCGCCAAAGCCTTCCCCAGCCCCGGAGGAGTTTCCAGGGGAGGAGTCCGCTGCTCCGCGGGCCTCGGAGGAGGCAGCTGGGGGCGGGAATCCCTCCAGCCTGCGGCGAAGAGGTATTGGGGAGAGAGGCCCGCAGCAGAGCCGCCGGCACGGATCCGAGACCTCTAAATCCGCAGCTTTCTCTTCCTGGGGACGGAGGCAGATCTCGCCGGCCTGCGTGCAGGGATCACACTCGTCGCCGCTGGGCGGACTCACCTGGACAGGACGGCACTCGAGCTGGCTGGGGAAGCGGCTCCAGACTGCTTTCGGTTTCTACCCAAGACATTCTAACTGGTGCTCAAGTTTTATTCCGGTCCCTCCTTAACTGCAAGCTTGGTGTGTCCAACTCTACAGTTTTATGCAACCAGCGTCCATTTATCAATTATCCATTAGGCACCTGCTGTCTATCACGGGCTCTTTGTCGAATACACACTTCATTCCCTCCAGCACCAGACCAACCAGCCCACAACCGTGCAGCACTTAGAAGAGCTTAGGGGTCACCTCCTAAAATCCATGCTGCTAATGCGCATTGAGTTCCCAAATGTGCAAGACTCACCCCTAACCCCCAGTGCAGATGATGAGACCGACACTTACCTCTATTTCATAAGCTAAGTAAGCTCTGGTTTACGTGCCGATTTTTTTAACTTTATTTTTCAAACATGTGAATTTTGCATTTACCTGAGAACCACATCTTTGTTTAATAACAGTGAATGGATGTACCATCAAATGGGACTAACTACCCATCCACAGTCCCTACACTCGCTTGACCCGTGTGGAGAGGGACAGTGTGTTGAAGAGGGAAACAATGCAGTGTGATTCCCTTGTCCAGGTCATCATGTCCCTCCTGGCTACCTTACCAGTCCCAGTCCAGTACACCTGGCATCTGTCTTTTTAGCGGTCAACCTTCTCACTTGGCCCCTTTGTGGATGGGTGTGTACTTGTCTTCTCTCTCTTTTTTTAATGCTTTTTTAAAATTTATTTCTGAGAGAGAGAGAGAGTAAGCAAGGGAGGGTCAGAGAGAGAGGGAGACACAGAATCTGAAGCAGGCTCCAGGCTCTGAGCTGTCAGCACAGAGCCCGGCATGGGATCGAACCCACAAACCATGAGCCATGACCTGAACCCAAGTCGGGTGCTCAACCGACTGAAGCACCCAGGCTTGTCTTCTCTTGAGACACTCTACTATCTCTTCCATTTGTCAGACTGCCCCCTTCACAGCCATCAGGTAAGATCCAGATCTCTTTCAGGGATGCTAATTGAAAGTTATTTTTATTGTTCTAGACAGGTGGGATTTTTGTCAACAAAGCTTCCCGCCTCTGCTTCCTTTCCTCTTTTCAACTCTATAAACAACCACACACAGTGCCCTTCCTGATACTGTATGAGCCTACATTAGTAAAAAAAAGAAAAGGAAAGGGGAAAAAAAGGTGTTGGGTAAGATGAATCAGCTTCTTTAAAGCTTACCTAATTCTATTTATTTTTCTCTCACTTAAAGTTTAAAATCCTATTAATGGCATCACACTACTCTGCAAAGCAAGAAATCATAAGACAAAGGAAACAATGAAATTCAGCAATTACTTCCTGAATGCATCTGGTTAATGGTATTACTTATTCAAAAATATACACCTTTGCTTTACCAAAGTAAAAATTCATTATACTTTTTTGTGTTACTTTACTTGAGAACTTTCTCATTTTCTATAAAAATCATTTGCTATCACATGGATAAGTATAACCTTGTCAGCTACCCAAATATATAACTTCAGTGCCTCGGCATTTTGTATAATGGAAAGCACTTTCTAGGTATCATCTCATTTGCTCCTCAGAACGCCATTCTAGGAAGGTAAGAGAAGTATAATATCCCATTTCAGAGATGAGGAGACAGAACCAAAGAAAACCAGGAGGAAGCAAAGCCAAGATTAGCAAACACTAACATCCCTGAAATACGTTCAATTCGCCATTGAAGAAACCCAATGAACATCAACAACAGAGCCCATAATTTCCTCCCCTCTTGAGACCCTTTGAGTCAAGAGGCAGGAAGAGGCAACAGAATTGCAATAGAACAATTAAATTATTTTCCCTCTTCCTCTGGCTTTATAGACAAAGCTGAGTGATCTCTGTGTCCTGCAGTTTTGGGCATCTGCTCCGTTAGTTTCCAGATCAACAGGGAAAAGGACAAGAACACTCTTTACATGGTTATGTCATTGTTAAAAGACATTTTTAGGAGAATTTCAGAACATATAACAAAAATGTCACAGTTATGTTACTAACAAAATGTATATTTCCATAAATAAGTGCACTTTAACCCTTTTCAGAGTACATTATCCCAGAAATCTGTTTTTGCCTTCAGTAAAATAACTAATGGAGTGCCACCATTTCCTCGAGTTAACCACAAGGAAAGCAATGCATAGAATCAAGCAATTACACAGACAATTCAAGCATGTACCCAACTATTCATTTTTAATGAGAGGTAACTCTGGTTGTGTAAACACTGTCTGTCCCAGGTGTGGCCTCCCTATTAGAGTCGTGGAACTTGGTGTGAACCTAATCGAAGCTCTTGAATCACGCAATAAACAGGGTTCCTTATCTGCAAGGGCAGACCTCACATCCAGGAGGAAATGAATAGAAACTTTGTAAAATTGAATGCTCTCCAGGTAAGAGGAAAAACATGTTTGCATTCAGCCTGCTACAGTTACTCCGCAATGACACCAGCTGGCGATTGTTTCTGGCTAACAGATTGCAGCTACTATGAATCCTACACAAATTATTAAAATAATAAAAATAATGTTTTCAAAGAGCTTTCTTCCACTTCCTTTGCTAGTCTAGCAATAAGCTTAACACTGTCTGTGAAGCAATTTGTTCACCTAATTTTATGCCTTAATAAGCTTTACTACAATTATTTTCTTGCCTGCTTCCTTCTCTGCCGTAACTTTAGTACTCTTCTTCCCTGTTCTTCTCAAATATTCTCAAACCCGTTAACAACACTGCACTCCCCTAGGATTGGAACTTTTGATTAGAACAGTCCCCATTTAATCAAGTTCAATTGGGCGATAAAATTGCGTCTCAACTCTCCATTTTCCCTTTGGTGCCAGAAACGGCCTTTGAGAATGTTGAGGAAACCCTGGAGAGATTAACAATCCAAACAATCACGGAGAATAGTTTTGGATCCCGTACGTTTGCACACAGAAATATACAGATATGAAGGCCCTTCAATACAGATGAAAAACAAAATAGATTATGTAAGTCAATGGCAGCGCGAATCGCTTTCAAGAATACAAAGTGCTCCTATACACTGAAATGTCTTTTTTTCTCATTTTTTTTTTAAATTTTTTTTTTTAATGTTTTATTTATTTCTAGGAGAGAGAGAGAGAGCGCGAGCAGGGGAGGGTCAGAGAGAGAGGGAGACACAGAATCTGAAGCAGGCTCCAGGCTCTGAGCTGGCAGTCAGCACAGAGCCCGACGCGGGGCTCGAACCCACGAACCGCGAGATCATGACCCAAGCGAAAGTCGGACGCTTAACCGACTAAGCCACCCAGGCGCCCCTTTTTTTCTCATTTTTGTAAACAACAACAAAAAAAAAAGCCCCCCAGGATAAGCAGTTTTGCAAATAACTAGCAAAGCTGTTGCTTTTTTTCCTGAGGAAGTTAAGCAGAAGCGTTTGTATAGACAGGGCAAACTGCAGAAAAAAATAGTGATATATACTAAGGGTATTCCAGTTCCCCACATGATTATAACTTTGGGGCAACCATACCCCTACACACTGCTTCCCATAAAGTTCTATTTATATGAACAGTTCATTCTTTGATTTATTGTATAACACTCTTTACCCACTATAGATAGCTGGCTGTGAGTGATGAATGGTCAGTGTGCTACCTGCCTTCGTTAACTCGGTATAGCTTAAGCTGATACAATAAACCTTTCATTGTAGCTGTTCACATAAGGCTGGCTTCCGCAAGAACTTTGAAGCATTCACCACATGCCACATGCTGTTCAGAGTGTTTTGGAAGCAACATAAACAATACCATAAAGGACCTACCTTCACGTATCTTACATTCTAACAGCAGAGAAATAAATGATGGATAAGTCAACAAGATTCATACATTTAACCACAAATATTTGTTGAGCCACTCCTACGTATTAGGTACTTTTAGGTACTTGGGATACTTTAGTGAACACTAAAGGCAATAATTTTTGCCCTTAAGTGTGTGACTGCCAGCTGGGTAGGACCTTACCCAGGAATGGTAGGGATGACATTCCCCAGGGAATGGTAGGGAAGACATTAACCAGGGAATGGTAGGGAAGACATTACCCACGGAATGGTAGGGAAGACATTTCCCCAGGGAATGGTAGGGAAGACATTCCCCAGGGAATGGTAGGGAAGACATTAACCAGGAATGGTAGGGAAGACATTCCCCAGGGAATGTAGTGGAAGACATTACCCACGGAATGGTAGGGAAGACATTCCCCAGGGAATGGTAGGAAGACATTCCCAGGGAATGGTAGGGAGACATTACCCAGGGAATGGTAGGGATGACATTCCCCAGGGAATGGTAGGGAGACATTACCCACGGAGTGGGTAGGGAAGACATTCCTCACGGAGTGTAGGGAGACATTCACGGAGTGGTAGGGAAGACATTCCCACGGAGTGGTAGGAAGACATTCCCACGGAGTGGTAGGGAAGACATTCCCACGGAGTGGTAGGGAAGACATTCCCCACGGGTGGTAGGGAAGACATTACCCACGGGTGGTAGGAGAACATTCCCCAGGGAATGGTAGGGAAGACATGGTAGGAAGACATTCCCCAGGGAATGGTAAGGAAGACATTCCCAGGGAATGGTAGGAAGACATTCCCCAGGGAATGGTAGGGAAGACATTACCTGGGAATGGTAGGGAAGACATTAGGGATGACATTCCCCAGGGAATGGTAGGGATGACATTCCCCAGGGAATGGTAGGGAAGACATTACCCACGGAGTGGTAGGGAAGACATTGCACGGAGTGGTAGGGAAGACATTACCCACGGGTGGTAGGAAGACATTACCCACGGAGTGTAGGGAAGACATTACCCACGGAGTGGTAGGAAGACATTACCCAGGAATGATAGGGAAGACGTACCCAGGAATGGTAGGGAAGACATTAGATGGATAAGAGGAGGCAGGTTCCATTGGGCCTGTTGGCCACTGTGTAATTTACTGTGAAAAAGATGGTAGCCACTGGAGGATCTGAACAGTTTTTGAAGGGTCATGTTGACTGTTTTGTTGAGAACAGACTGTAAGAGGGCAAATGAAGAAGCAGGAGAACAAGGTAAATGGCTTTTCCGGTAACCAGGATGGTGTGGTGGGAGGAGAGGGAAGTGGTTGTCTGTATCTTCAAGACAGGTCTATCAGTTTTTCCTGATGGGTTGAATGTAAGGAACAAGAGGAAGGGAGAGCTGCAAGTAAGATGCCAGGGCCTGGGGCCTAGGCAACTTGAAGGATTGAGTTGCCATCACCTGGCATGTCAACTGGTACCATTACACGTGATTTATCAGGGTAAATGTGGAGGGTGATGTGACAGAGTGTAAACGGCAAGGGTGGGAGAGGATGTAGTCCGTTCCATTGGGCAGTCAGAAAAGACCGCTTGCTATGAAGAGGAGAAAAGGGGCTGAGCCCTGAAGGATCAGAATGAACCAGTCATGCCAAACATCCTGAAGGAGAGCTTTCTCAGCAGACCAATAAGTATAAAGGTCTGAAGTAGGAAAGCTTTCGCTGGCTCAAGGTAGAGAAGAGGTTAGACAGGATGATTGGGACAGATCATGTAGAGCATGGTAATGGGTGCAAAGGAGCAAACAAGGAGTTTCAAGCAAGAAACGACAAGAATAATTGATAGTAAAAGCTCACTTGGCTCCATAAAGAATACATTTGATTAGGAAGCTTAAGAGAGAAAGTAGGAGACCAGTGAGGGGGCTGGTGTGGTTTTTCAGTCAAGAGATGATGAGGGCATGAATTAGCATGGGAAAAGTGGAGAAAATCATTTACAATCATGAGCCTTCAAATTCTCTATGGAAAGGTGTAACTTCATTTAGTTTCTAATAAGAATGAAACTTTGCCTTTACAATCCAATTTTCTGAAATACAGGAAAATGGAAAGTATCAATTTACTTTAACTCATCAGTTAGGCTCTATCTCTTTGGAGTAAATGTTCAGGCTCATGTGTCTCCCCTCTCCCTCTTTCTCCTTGCCTTCCTCTGGTATGGTCTGAGCTAAGGGAGATGTCTCGCATTGGCTGAAGGAGATGTGGTCTGTGGGGAGTTTTCTGTTCTGACAGCCCTCCCGCTGTGTGGCTAACCTCACCTGGGCTCACGCATGACCTTGACTCCTGCTGTTACGGCCACCTATTATGCCCCCAACCATCATAGCCTGGTCCATACAATCTGTACTTTCTCAGCCAAACTTCTGCCCTGCTCTCTGCCAGCTCCTTAGCTCTTCTCTGCTCCTTTGTTCTCTGGCACTTTTGCACCTAGATCCGTGGTTTTCAACTTCATCAGACCCAGCACTAGCTTATGTTGAACAAGTATTCTTTAAATAGTCCTTTAAAAGTCCCAATTTAAATGTCATAGAAATTGGAACCCACCTACACACAATTTTGCAAAAATAAACATAAGATGCCCCAAATGTAATATGAAGGAGATATTCTTAAAGTAATTAATAATAGAACACTGTGTATTTCAACACGGAAATGCTCAGACCCAAGGACAGCAGACAACAACATCAAAACATGAGATGCTTCATGCCTCTTGTTTAGATATGATAGAAGAGACTAGAAGCCATCCCTTTCAAGAAGAAACTGAACAAGTCAAAGGGGTTAATGGACACTAGAATTAAAAATAGTGGCCAGGTTAGTAAGAATAGATCTGGCTTATAAACGTATATGCATATTATAAGAAAAAGAGGGGAATAACCTTATTAAACAAAGCAACCATAACACACCACGACAAATTACCAAGATGTATTTTCGGATCGAACAGGGAAATACGATATTCTCATGAATGAGCTAGATCCCCTTTTTAAACGTTGAGTCAAAATACTTCTCTATTCTATAAAACATCTCAAAAAACGTACCTTCTATCTTGAAATCCTACCACACATCAAGGCTAATCTGATTTCTAAACGTAGTGGAATATTTGACAGTCACATAACTACAAGACAACTCTAGCATTGCCCCCATCAAATAAAGGCCAGTAAAGACACCTCCCTAGGCACCAATGTCGCTTCCATTGAGAATCTAAGTACTCCTCTTTCTTTCTCCCTTCAAAATAAATCAGTTTGGGGGAGATAAAAAAAAAACCACATCAGTAACATGTTTCCTCATTCAGTGAGATTTTGGCTTTTGATAAGTAAAGCCACACTTCTAGACTTTGTTTTAATGATGCGTTTTTTTTCTTTAAAAACCTTGTTTTGCATTTGGAACCAAGACTTTCAGACATTAATTACTCAAGGTCACACAGCTAAGTGTCATACTTGGATTTGAACCAGGTAGCTTGATGCAGAGATGGAGAGATGTGGTTGGATTCAAGATAGAGGTTGGAAGCCAAATTAATAAGACCTCATGAGGGGTTAGATTAAGGGGAGGAAACAACGAATGAGTCAAAGATGATTCTGATGTTTGTGTTTGAGCTAGAGGAAGGCTGACAATCTTATTTACTTATTGAAAAGGAGGAAATAAACGCAAAACACACTGGGAGTCTGGGGATTCTGGGTGAATTTGAGTTCTCCTTTGGATAAGTTAAATGTAAAATACTAATGAGACTGCCAAACGGAGATATCAAATAAATGTTTATGGGATCTAGAGCTCAGCTATGACAGGAGATAAAATGGTGGTGGTTTTAGTAACATGGGTAATAGAGAGCAGTAAGTGCTCTATAAATATTGAAAAAAATATGTGAAAAACTAATTAAGCAATTACTATGGTACAAGAGAGAAGTCACACACACACACACACACACACACACACTCACTCACTCACACAGAAACAGCAGTAGAACAAAAGAGTAAAAATTTGAGAAATATTCCAGAAGCCGAATCAGTGACTTCATGTGAAGCAGTGAGAGAGGAAGAAATCAAGAATGGCTTAAAGTGTCCAAGCTTGGAAAGCTACATGGATGGCAGTACTATGAATAGAGAAGAAATCACTGAAATACTGGGAGCGAAAATCAGTGTAGATAATTATTAACTCAGCAAATCAAAATGTTTGCAATTTTTCAAATGGGTTTGAGCTTCAAAACATTCACATTTCATTTTAAGGAAGCAGGCTTTAAAAATATAATTTCATTTTTCTGCAGCCAGACAGATAACCTTAGTTTAATTATTAGCTTTAGAAAGAAAAGTCTAGCTAGGTACAAGCATATTTTGTAAAGATTCTTTTCTCTTTTCTCATGTTTCATGTGATAAATCAGGATGTCATGCTCCTCTTTTCCATGTTGGCAATTAATTTTATCTTTCGTTTCAGTATCTCTCTCTTGTTCCTCCATTTCTCGACAAATAGGTAGACAGAGAAAGACAGAGACAGAGACAGAGACAGAGAGAGAGAGAGAGAGAGAGAGGTAAGTCTATCTCCATCTATCTATCCCTTCCATAAGAAATCAAATATCTGAAGCAATTTCTAAGAGATACTGTAAATAGCTGTTCTTTGCTCCAATGGGATGGCATTTTCCAACAAAACAGAAAGACAGATGATCTGAAAGCTCCCTGAGGGCAGACTTTAATTCTGACTCTTCCGTTTTCTTAAAGTTTATTTTTTTATATTTGAGAGAGAGAGAGAGAGCGCGCGCACAAGCAGGGCAGGGTCAGGGAGAAGGAGAGAGAATCCCAAGCAAGCTCTGCACTTTCAGTGCAGAACCCGATGTGGGGCTTGAACTCAAGAACCGCAAGATCATGACCTGAGCCAAAATCAAAAGGGCACTTAACTGACAGGTGCTCCCACCACCAACTCGTCCTTTATAAAGCCTAGTCCTTTACACTTAATAGGCATCTGAATAAATGTTCTTTGAACAAGTTAAGAAATACACATGCTCCAATTTTAAATTTCCAAATGAGTTCCCACAAAGTCCCTTGCTAACATGTGCCTAACTTCAAATCCCTGACTCGTCCTGCTCATGTCTTCGCTAAGAAGACATGAGCACGGACTCCCTTAGTAAATCATTCAACTCCTACCACTGATAACAGTCTTTATAGCACGACCTTTTGGTAAGATTTAGACTGATATTCCTATGGTCTGATGAATTATACTATACATAGCAAAATTCTATTACACATATATGAATATATATATTCATTTATCAAAAAGACTGGTCACCTTACTGTGGAAGTATATTAGCTACTGGGAAAAATTATTTTTGCTACCTTCTAATGGCTACTATATAGAATCTTATTATCTTCCAAACTTTGTAATTATTTCCTTTCTTCCCCCAAGGAATTGGGCTGTAAACACTTGCTGTCCTCAGAGCATTTTCTTAAAGCTTTCTGTTCTGCTCATTATTGTTCTAGCTTTCTATTTTATCCAGAAAGCATATTCTAAATGTAAAAAACAGGTTTAATGTAGCTATAACTGGCTTACTCAAACCCAAGTCAAGGTCCTACACACAACCCCAGAAATACATATCCATTTTTATTCAATTAATTAATATAAATACTCATTTTACATACCATGATGTAAAATGCATGGGGTTTTTTTTTATCGAATGAATTTTTAATTGCACTCAGATACCCAAATTCAATATGCTTTTTTGCACAAAAAGTCATTTTGAAACAGTTGCTCTTTCATTTTTCCTCCCTCGGTGAAGTGGAGCTGTCTACTGATCATTCTTGCTTGTGAATTGCTCTTAAGCATTGAATGCTAATTCCTCCCAACTACTGTGAGTTAAATGTTGTTCTTGTGATTTTACACGGCAATGATACATCATTTAAGTGTCTAGTACTAAGGTGCTGTCCTAATGTAGCAAATGCAAAAACATCTCATTTCCCTGGAAAAGGGGAAATTGAAACATCTGTCTTTCTGGGCCTTTGTTATGACGTTCTATTTGCAAAAAGTGCAAAACGGGGGTGCCTGGGTGGCTTAGTCGGTTAAGCGTCCGACTTTCGCTTGGGTCATGATCTCGCGGTTCGTGGGTTCGAGCCCCGCGTCGGGCTCTGCCAGCTCAGAGCCTGGAGCCTGTTTCGGAGTCTGTGACTCCTCTCTCTCTGACCCTCCCCTGCCCACGCTGTCTCTCTCTCTCTCTCCTAGAAATAGATGAAACATTAAAAAAAAAAAAAGTGCAAAATGGCCGATCGAACCAAGACGGTGGTGTGCTTCACATGGTGGCTACTTGTACAGGTCACGTGCCCCACTCAGGGAGGAGTGGGCTGGGGGACGTTTGTCTGTTGGTGGAGAATTAACACACATACCAGGTCTCTGACAACCACTCTTAGCTGGGTGTGTTTTACCAGCTGCTGTTCTACCACTTATCTGTATATGTTACCAGTCTAGGTTCTATTATCAGCTTCCTCTTTCCACTCTATTACATTCCATTAGCAAAGACCCACATCTCCCCAACGTGCATACACACACACACACACACACACACACACACACACATTTTCTTGTTCTGACAACCCTCCACTAGGAATACTTTTCTGTAGCCCACCTACCTGATGATCTGGTTTGCTCTTGCACATTCAGTTGAGACATTTCCTCTTCAATAAAGTGATTTGGCTACTCCATAGTCATCTGTTAATTATTCCTTTCTCTCTCCCACCTCACTACAATTATTCAGCTCTAATACCAAACCATGCATTTAAATTGCATTTCTATATGTGACTCTTAAGCGAGACTGTGAATTCCTTATGGGCAGGCACTATGTATTACTGATATTTGTATCTATCCAGCTGAGGTAGGCAGAATTTCAAGGTGACTCCCAGTGACCCTTACCCTTGTATAATCCCATCCTGTTGAGTGTGGGCAGGGCTGTGATTCTGCCAGATTATATGGTAAAAAGAAAATAATCCTGATTATATCTGAATCTTTTAAAGGCAGAAAATGTTCTCCAGCTGGTCGCATAGGAAAAAATTAGAGAGACTCATTCTTGCTGACCTGAAAGAAAAATCATGCTGTGAACTGCCCATGGGGATCACCTGGCAAGGAACTCCCAGCAGCCTCTAGGTGCTGAAAGCAAGCAGTCCCTGACCAATAAATACCCTGCAAGACCTCAAGGAAATGAATTCTGCCAAAATTGAATGCACTTGGAAGCAGATTCTTCCTCGGCAGCCCCAGACAGGAAATGGCCCATCTGACTCATTGGTTTCAGCATGATGAATCTCTGAGCAGAGAACTCAGCCATGACAAGCCAACCCGTGATCTACAGAACTATGCCCCACAAATTGTATTTTTTAGCTGCTATGTTTATGGCTATTCATTACATTTCAATAGAAAAGTAATACACTGGCCCAGTGCCTGGTATGTAATAAAATATTGGCTGGTTATCTGTTGGGTGGATGATTTGTATTAATCAATAAAGGGGAAGAAAGAAATTTACTACAGGTGTGTTCCTAGTGGTCTCTAGCTGATGGGCCTCCAACAGGTATGAAGTTATCTATGTTAGAGCTTCTTGAATGCAATATCTATATTTAAGACCTCATTGTTGGGGTATGTCAAAGTCAAAACATCAAAATCTAAAAGTTTGTATCAAAAGTCAAGAATCCTCCCCCTTCTCCAACGCTGAGAACACTTGAGACTTATCCAAGACGTGAGCCTTCAGGAGTTCGTTTCTCCCGTAAGATAATGACCAAAAGCAGGAGATGACTATCACAGTGGGGACTAACATCAAAGTAGGATTGTGGCTAATCTGATCATGAATCACATTTGGGAAATGTCCAAATTTGATTCCTGTCCTTTCCCCTTTCCTGAGCCCCTAAAACTCTCTCAAACCACTGTGCACAAACTACACTTACCGTCCTCAAGTGCTAAGAGGTACATTAATTCCCTGACTAAAATCCAGAGTATGTAGTTTTGAAGTCAAGGGCAAGAGTGTAATAAGTTGCTATTATTATTATTATCACCATTATTATCATTATTATTTGGGGAGAAACTTAGATTGTAGCTAAGACTAAAGACTTTATAGAATCATGACTCAAGATAGGTAGGTGAGCTATGCTCAGATGTAATGACAATCAAAGGTCTGATCCAAGTTAGCAAACAAAGAAAAAGGTGGTGGGAATGCAGATGGTGAGTTTGTAAGTTTTAATTGTTCTAAGCCAGAGATTCTCCACCATGGATGAACAATAAAATCACCTTGGGAGCTCAAAAAATCCTAATGTTAGACTTCATCCCAGACCAATTGAATCAGGATGTGGACATCAGAATGGTTTAAACTCCCCATGTGATTCCAATGTCAAGCTGACATTGAGGTCACTGCTCAGAACAAAAGACTGAGGCTTTTTTCCCCATTTGGCCCCATTCCTGGCTGTCCTTTCTTGCATAGAAAAGGCCCAGGCTTCTCCAAGTGGGTGTTAATTGCCAAGCTGACTGGTGATTTCTCAGACTCAACGTGAGGGCCTTGTTTGTGGCGGAGATCAGAACCATGTGTTGGAAATCCAATACTCAGCGGGAAGTAGTTGTCTCTGTAAGGATAGGACATGAATTTCTCCATGGCCCCATAGATTTCTCATCAAATTGTGGAGCTGGAGCCTGAAAGCCGATGCCCCCCTGGATTATGGGCTACTCAGAGCAGAGACCATGCCTTCCCCTTCTTTGGATTAGTTCTAGAACCTAGTTCAATGATACTCAGTAGGTTCTTCTTGTGAAACTAAATGAATGAATGATTTTTACTTGAGTCTCATTTTCCTGTGTCACATCTTTCACTTGGGCTATAAAAGCCAGGTTTTGCACAATTGACCAAAAGTGATTTGAACTCTATGACCACTCCTTTTCACATTTTTGTTAGAGTCCCTCAAAGCTCGGCCCTAGGTCCACCTCTGTTTTCACTCTAAACCCCACCACCAAAAGCCTTATCTGTGCCTTACCTTCAGTCTACTACCTGTATACCAGTGACATTCAGGCCTCTCTCCATCTCCAGCACAAACCTTGCCTCTCAACTGTACCTGCACATAGCCACGGCCTTCTCAATACCTCTGTGTGGTTGCTTTACTAATATCTCCAACTCAACATGTCCATAACCAAATTCATGGTCTTTCCTACATGTGTGCCCCAAGCCAATGGTAAAACTACCGTAAACCAGAAACCTGAGAGTCATCCCTGATAATTCTTCTTTATCACATCTCCTATTCCATCCATTTTTAAGTCTTACAGATTTTTACTTTCTGAATACTTCTTAGAACATTTTTCTTTCTGGTAGTGTGATAAGCTAAGCTGCCATTATCCATGGCTTTGGCTCACAATTCTAACTGGTCTCCCTTTCTGAATCTTTCAATTCATTTTACACTTTGAAGTCATAATATTCTTTTCATATACCCGATCATATTATTTTCCCTGTTTATAATACTTCATTGGTTTCTCATACTTTTCAAATAATGACTTAAATCTTTAGCATGGACCTCAAAGCCTTCTCATGCCCACCTTGCCCCTCTCATTCTCTGCCCTAGAGTCACACCGGTCTTCTTTCATTTTCTAGAATATACCATGAACATTGCATCCTGCCTCGGGATCTTTGCACACACTCTCTCTGTCCCAGGACACAACATCCTCCCCCTCCCCCCAATTCACATAGTTCATTTCTACTCATCCATCAGATGTCAGCTCAAACGTCACTTCATCAGAGAAGTTCTTCTTGATACCTTCCACCAGTATATCTAATCCTTCTGTTATACAGCACTTCCTTTCTAGAACCACATGTTTTCATCCCATAGCATTTTAGCAATATTCAATTATACATTTATTGGTATGTCATTTGATTAATTTCCATCTTCTTTACTAGATATATGTCCCAAAAGCCAGCGCTGATACTTTCACTCATCACCATTGGCTAGCCTCATGCCTGGCAGATAAAAGACACTCAGTAAATGCTTGCTGAATGAAGGAATCTAGAATTTATGAATATCCTAATCCTGCTTGTCTCGAGAGAAAATGTTTACCCTTTCTTGATGTCCATGTGTTAGGAAAACTCACATTCCTCTCTTTGACAAGAGACCACTCAGTCTGCACTTGGACGAAGGAAATTAACAAGGTCTTCTAGTGTCTTAAGGGTGCCTGTTTGCCGTGTCCCCAAGTCTCCTTTTCTTTTTTCATAGACTGTTGTCTTAGGTGCGTTATCTGCCATGATAAACTCTCCAAAATCCTTCACTCACTCTTCCAAAGGTGGCTTAGTACAAATGCCACTTGTGAGCTAGAGACTAATTCATTACCGTATCCCCAACAACCACTAGGGGGCACCAAAAATAATAGCTATTTCAGCGAAGATCTCTAAAGGAATTTGCTCAGTGCTCTCTAAAATAGTAAAAAGGAAACAGGCTTGTATAACACCATATGCTAGAGGGTTATATTTATAAATCCCCTTTGCTGTGCTCTGAGATAAGGCATGAGTCTACTCTCCCTGTTGGCTCAGGCCAAACACCTCCCCTTGACTCCTTGGGGCTTCCCAAGTTCTTTCTGTGCACCACATATCTCTTTGGAAGACAATGGTTTGGGGTCAGGCTTAAAATGGCTCACTGCAAATAGCAACATTCTTGGCAGCGCTTGTATTTTATCTTAGAAACTTCATGCAAATGCTTTGTTTTACTCCATAAAATATTCCAGTATGCTTTAATTTTAAAATATCTTGCCCAAACACTTCGACGAAAAATGATATCCTCAAATAGTATGTCTATCTTGTAGTTTTGCATAGCCCTTGACACAACTCTCTACCAGGATGTTGTATATACACCAGTTTTGAAACAAGACTGTGATATTCCAGTAATGACGTTCCAGTAATATTCATTTGTAAACATTATTTGTATCAGATACACAAAAGTGTATGTAACTTACAGATACAGTTTTAAAAAATCTATCACCCAGCTTAAGAAACAAAATATTAGTATGAGGTGCCTGGAAGGCTCAGTCGGTTAAGTGTCGGACTTTGGTTCAGGTCATGATCCTGCAGTTTGTGAGTTTGAGCCCCACATCAGGCTCCATGCTGGCAGTGTGGCACCTGCTTGGGGTTCTCTCCCTCTCTCTCTCTGCCCCTCTCCCACTAGTGAGGTCTCTCTCTCTCTCTCTCTGTCTCAATAAATAATAAACTTATAGAAGAGACAAAATATTATCTGTATCTTTGGAGACCCTCTATTATCCCTCGTAAACTTCATTTCCCTTCCATCTCTTTAGAGATGGAGTGCTGGAGAGGAACACCCCATTATTTTGTTATGTCTTTATTTTTTTTATTTTGAGAGACAGAGATAGAGAGTGAGTGGGGGAGGGGCAGAGAGAGAGGGAAACACAGACTCAGAAGCAGGCTCCAGGCTCTGAGCTGTCAGCACAGAGCCCAACGCAGGGCTCAAACCCATGGACTGTGAGATCATGACCTGACGCTTAACTGACTGAGCCACCCAGATGCCCCGTCCCTTCCATCTCTTTAAAGAAGTTTGAAGTTCACTTCTTAAACTCTGCATTAACATTTCCTATGTTCTTTATGTTTCGACATTATACATACATCTCTCAACAACATCTTATCTTGTTCTATCTGCTTTTTAACTTTATGTAATGAGACTGCTCCTGTACATACTCTTCTGTGATTTGCGTTTTCACTAATCAGTGTGGTTTTTGAGATTTATCTACGTTGATACATAGAGCTGTTGCTCCTTCATTTTTTGCTAGGTTCTTATTATTTCTTCCGAGTAGTTTCTCACATCAGAATTTCTCTTCTTACTAATTGACAGAAGGCAGAGGGACAATATTATAGCAGAGAAATGTATATGTTGCCATAAGTATCCATTCTTTCCTCAGTGAAGTATGGAGACTACCTCTAATTATCTCTTTGGGTTACATACATCTTTTGATTCTAAAAGAATTTGTATTTTACAATTCTTTCAATTTAAGGCAAAAGTAGGTAGTATGGATCCCCTTCTATTTGTATAAAAATCTTTAGAATGACAGTTTTGCTATTTTTCACTTCCACACCGTTTTATTTTGTAAATACATTTCCCAAATGGATGAGCACCTATTATAATACAGTTACTGGAATACAAATGGTATCCTCTAAAGAATTTCTTGATTACTTTTCCATCTTGCTTGTTTTAGAACTATATCAACTGTTGCAATTTGTTATTACCAATTTACCTTTCAATGTTGTGCTGTGGGAATGAATTTTACCCATAAAATTGCTTTTAAAAAAAAAAACCTCCATGAATTATAAGAGACGATGTAGGTAAACAACCTCTATTTGACGAGCCAGGCATGTATTGCCCCATAGATATTGATGGTTTATCTGCTCTGCATACTGACCCAGGGTCTAGGTGGAAATAGAACAGGTTCCCTTCCTAGGAGGAGCTCACACTCTCTCAGCCCAGAGAGACCTGCCTGTGTGGCTGTCAGACAAAGCAGGAGATGATGAGGAACTTGAAAAAGCAGCAACCAAAGTGTAAGAATAAGAATCAAAGAGAAAATCATTTCCACGCAGGGAGTCAGAGAAGGCGCTAAGGGGGAGATGGCATTTAAACTTTGGAAGATTGGTAGGATTTGGATAGCCGGGTGGAACGGAAGTGATAGAGGATATTAAAGCTGAGCTAGAGGTAAGAAGGGGCAAAAAGTTCAGGAAGCAGTGAGCAGTTTCATTCGGCTGTAGGAGATAATTTACAGGACAATAAAAGCAGTGATTCCTATTTTTTTTAATTTTTTTTAATGTTTTATTTATTTCTAGGAGAGAGAGAGAGACAGCGTGAGCAGGGGAGGGTCAGAGAGAGAGAGGGAGTCACAGACTGAAACAGGCTCCAGGCTCTGAGCTGGCAGTCAGCACAGAACCCGACGCGGGGCTCGAACCCACAAACCGCGAGATCATGACCTAAGCGAAAGTCGGACGCTTAACCGACTAAGTCACGCAGGCGCCCCAGTGATTCCTATTTTTTGATAGTTTTTTTCACTCTGCTTCTTCTTTGGGTCTTAGTGAGTCAGCTCTGCTCTTACTTAATGCCCAGCCACATGTGTGACATAACAAATGGTGCGCGCTGTGCACGCTGCACACACACACACACACACACACACACACACACACACACACTTACTTGATCTTTTCGGGATTTGGTTGGAAATAGAGATATAAGGATTACATCATGCATCCCGTAGCAATAAATCTTTATTACCCATTTCCCCTCCTCCAGAAGTCCGACATACCATTTGGTTCCACACTTCTGCCAACCTTCCCACCTGAACCACCCCTTCCCTCCACCCCGCCCACCCCTGGTGGCCATCGCCCCTCTGGCCTCCAATCCCTCAACCAGATCTTTCCTTCTAAACTTTCCCTTCCCTTTTTATTGTGGAGAGCCATCTGGTTTTTGTTTTCTTTAATTTTCCTTCCCGCGCAGCAGCAAAGAAAGTCTAGTAGCTTGAGAAAAAAGAGAAAGAGGCAGATTAAAAGAAGAGAGAGAGGAGTCGATGGAGAAGAAAAAGGAAGAAAAAGAAGGAAAAGAGAAAAAAGAAAGGTAAGGAGCTTCTTCCCAGAAAGATGGTAGGACAAGCGTGCAAAAACTTACACTGTAAATTTTCTCTGAAGACTCACAGGACTTGATTTAATCTCTAGCGTTCAGACAATGTAGATGAATCGGAGGTCATTGGCGTCCTCCAGGTATCCAAATCATGGGTATTATGACTTCAACACCAGTGTCACGTTTTCATTTTTTTAATCCTCTACTGATTGCCTGTTCCATCATTTGGTAGGTATATGCTTTCCTCCTACCACTCCATTTGCAATAGCCTTCACTGTTCCTTGGTTTCCACCACACACTCACCCCTTCCTGTTGATTTTTCCCATGGGTGGCATAGACAGACAGACCATGTTTTGAATATTCATGGCTCAGCCTGTGCAATGAACACACAGAACTAGTAAAACAGCTGTCAACAACACTGCAAAATTCTGTTTCTTGGATGAAGACCATCGGATGCACCTGCAGATAAATGTTATTACATCTTCTTTTCCTTTGCGTACACCTATTAAGCAAAGAGATATTGTAGCCATTGATTCCCACAAACTCTGTTAATAACCGACAGCATCAGGTGCATACAAGTGGAAGGTAGTTAAGCACAACCTGCTACTGCCAAGAACAGTCCCCTGGAGCCTCTCCTACCTAATCGTTTACTCTTACAAATACACAAGACAAGAAAGTCAGTGCAGAACTAATGTAAAACCCAGGGGGCAGAAAGTAATAGGAAGCTCAACTACTTAAGCTTCCTGGATCTCTGGAGAAAATCACTTCTAAACAATTACAGTACGTTTTGTTAGCATCATCTCCTCCGAGCCAAGAAAGGGAATAGTTTTTGATTAATAAGCAAAGGAGAAGGTAGAAATGGTGAAATTAAAATGGCAAAGTGTGCACTATATTTGATGATTAAATAATGGTCTATTATTTTTCCTACGATCAGCTTACTAGAGAATTTACACATACATTTGGAAATACGAATTTTCCAAATTTTAGAGACAGTGATTTATATTGTATCAAATTTTAGACAGCTTTAATAGGACGTTTGTCATCACTGGTTATCATTGTTTCAAAATATGCATCATTCAGCTTCTATGCCTAAAAAGGCATTCGTTGGCAAAAGTTGACTTAGTAAGGATATTAAAGACACCTAGGAAACTTGGGACTCACCAAATAGCAGACGGTTAATCATTTTTACGACGTATGGTGGTCGTGCGCATGCGCTGTCCTAAGCCGCCTGGTGGGCTGCAGTGAGATCTGAAGAAAACAGGACATGTGTGGAAATTGTGAAGCAAAAATTACTTTATCCATGAACAAATATTCTCTTAAGAGGCAAGTCTCAGTGATGTACGAGAAAAAGCACCGGGCTTGGAATCAGAATCCGTCTCTGCCACTGGCCAAGGGGTCTTGTTTGAGTAAATAAACACCTTTTCTTCTGTGACGTGGAGATAGTCCTTCCTATAAGTCAGTGGGATTGAAAAGGTTAGAAGGTTATCCTTTGATAAGTGTCTGTTCCCCCTTTTCCCCTCTCTTGCCTACTTTTGACCAATTAGCATTTTCTTAGTGAAATAGGAAAAGGTCTTGTCTAGAGTGGGGCTAATTCCTGCATAATGTGGTAAGAAAGGCAAAAAAGCACAGAAGCTTTTAGTTTGAGTATTTGTCTGTTGGCTTGTCTGTTGCCTTACGTGGTATGGGGGCACAAGAGAGACGTTAGGCAAGATTTTTATTCCACCAAAAGGTAACCAGAGGATTCCTTATCTTCTCTTTTCCTTACCCAGGAAGTAAACTTTGGTCTGATATTCAATTATATTTAATCGCTTAGAGACTGAGACAATGACAGTAAGTGACAACACCGAAAGTTTCCACCTTTATTTTGTATCCTCCATTTAAGGAATGAATGGGGCGCCTGGGTGGCTCAGTCAGTTGAGCGTCTGACTTTGGCTCAGGTTATGATCTCATGGCTCCTGAGTTCAAGCCCAGCATCAGATTCTCTACTGTTAACACAGAGCTCACTTCAGATCCTCTGTATCCCCCTCTCTCGACCCCTCCCCAACTTGTGCTCACTCTCTCTCAAAAACAAATAAACATTGAAAACAATTTAAGGAATGGCTGACACCAGAGATATTTTAGATAGATAGATAGATAGATAGATAGATAGATAGATAGATAGATGATAGATAGATAGATAGATAGATAGATAGATAGATAGATAGATAGATAGACTATCCTGAGGAAACTGCCTGCATATATCAGGTAAACAGTATAGAACTAAACTCTATGAGTTCTTAATTTAGGTGAAATGTTAAAGCAAATAAGTGCTTGATCATTATATCCTCATGTCTTTTATAATTTTATTTCTCCCATAGATATCACGAATATTTCCAAAGTATTAGATATAATAAGATACTTTTCAATTTTGAGCGATTCTGCAAAGATCATAAAGATTAGATGATCCTAAATTTTTGTCCCACTTTCTAGTGGGACATTTCAACAAAACACTCATTTTAAACTAATAAAGCTGCTGTAGGGACAACCCCTTCATTGTTCCAACAGATCACATTGAGCAGGGAATTTCAGCCTTAAATTTTCACAGGTATAATCTCCAACACATCCTTTTGAGCTTCAAACAGCTAACTTTTCTTTACTTTTTGTTTTGTTTTGTTGTTGTTGGGTTTTTGTGTTTTGTTTTGTTTTGTTTTTTTGCCTGACTCATAATACTCTGAGTGTTTTTACTTATTTATCTATACGTGGTAAAATGCATATAACATAAAATCGGTGTGGCCTTGAGCAAATCGCTTAACCTCTCCTATTTCTCAGATTTCTCATTATTTGGATACTAAACTCTGCCATTTATATCCTAAATCTTTGCATGGAAATATGGACGAACCAGGAATTCAGCTGACCCTGCTGTCCTACAGGCCTTTGGATCTACTCGTTAGAGTTTACAAAAGCCCCGAAAGACTTGCCTTTGGCGGATATGTTAGAGGCACCTAGAGACAACCGGTGTGGCTTAATGAATTTTTGCTCCACTACCAAATGTGGGCTACCAGCACTTCGTGGACAATATGACCTCCTCATGACAAGTCCCACATATCCTTCAGTTCCCATGTGCCTCTGTTATATATCTCACCACTCCCAGTTCCAACTTCTACTGATATTTTGGTTGCAGGCAACATAAATCAGTTCATTGCATATTTGATAGAAATAAGGAGAATCTGAAGCTTAGCCACATTGGAATCCAGAAGTGAGACAGCCAGTCCTCACGGGAGAACAGGAAACTTGTTCTGGCTGCATCATAGAGGCTGATTTGTTTCCTAGGGCTGTCTTGTCGAGGTTGCATGAATTGAGTGGCTTAAGACAGCAGAAGGGCATCATCTCATGGTTGTGGGGGCTACAAGTCAGAACTCAAGGTGTCTGCAACCCGTAAGAAGAAGGAATCCTTCCTCACCTCTTCCTAGCTTCCGGTAGTGTGCCATCCATTCCTGGCACTTGTCAGCTTGCGCCTGCACCCCTTCAGTCCGCCTCTGCTGTCACATGGCCTCCTCCCCGGGGGTCCTCTCTGTCCGCACATGACGTTCTCCTCTTCTGGGGACCAGTCTTGTTAGCTTTAGGCCCACCCTAGCAGCCTCATCGTAACTTGATTACATCTTCAAAGAGCCCATTTCCACATAAGGTCACGATCACAGGCACAGGGGCGTAGGACGTCCACGTATCTTTTGCGGGGACACCGTTCAATCCACAAGGAGTCTGACCTAGAAGCTTGTTTAGGATCAGCCTGAGAAACTAGTTACCTTGCCGCCTCCTCAGGGAACAAGATTTTGTGAATGCTGGTTGCGGTATTCCCCTGTTAACAGGCTTTAGCGTCTTTGTTTTCATCTTTTTAATGATTTTGCTCCATCTACCAACTGCTCGGCTTCTCTGAGTCGCACATCTGAAATCAGGGAGAGAATAGGATTATTCTAATAAGCAACCTACTCCTCTCTTGTGCAAAGCCCTTGATTCTAATCACCACTCAGGACTTTGACAAATCTATACCTTGGGGAAACCTGGGCAGGATGCCCACTCACCCACTACTTCACCTGTGGCCCCAGGAACAGGGTCCTGACATGTCCTTATAGCCACTTACACTTAAGCAATCATCTAAGGCTACTTTGCTTAGCATCCTATGCAGAGAAAAATAGGCTATCCAGGACACAAAGAAAGCCTTTGAACATAGAATAAAATTATTAAACATAGAAATCTATGCCTCAGACTTTAAGAATATAAGGTATGAAATTCAAAGAATTCACACATATACCAATAAATCCACCTTGCCAGAGAGAGGTATTGTGATATAAATTTAATGCAAAATGCAGTGATTCATAACTACCTGTATATTAATGCTGCTTAGGGAATCATAATTTTTAATTACCTGAATTTTACACATTTTAATTTGCATATATATTATTATATTAGTTCAGCTTTAAAGACTATATATGTACTTTATATATGTGAAACATTATAATGTGTGTGTGTGTAATTATAATTGAACTCAAGGGATCCCCATAATGATTCAATAACAGAGAAGAAAAAAATCAAAGCCAAAAGCAATAAATCCATTTTAATTATATGTTTAATAGCTTGTGGCTGCAGTTTTTTTATACATATTCATTCATGTGTGCCTTTTATATTTTGCACTGATTTTAAAACTATTTCTCCAATGTTTTATAATTATGACCCCATGTAAATCAACTCAGTTGAAAATTTTACATATTCAAATTAATGGAAAAAGGCATAAGATGTCCATTTGCATTATCGAAAAGTAATTTTTACATGCTCACCGTAGTTGCGCTCAATACATGCGATTGCATAGACTCAATGATCGAATGACCGTGACTCAAATGCTCTGTTTAAAATCAAGAAAATGATACATTGTTATATAAACTCAATGTTTTTGAGCAGAAAGTATTTAATTCATAAGGGACTCTTTACCCATTTGAAATGCTATAATCAGAGCGTGATTTATTGTATTTCCCAAAGCATGAATCAAATATCCTGATTGCCTGATAATGTTTTGGTTTTAGCTATTAGCGTGTTTTTGTTTTTTGTTTTACTGCACTTAAAACATAAGAGGATTTGATTTTAATAGGGGTATGAGTTTCAATCCTTATTTGGTTAAAACTGAATGTAATACTAGAACTTGGGCAATATATCTTTCTTAAACTCTCTGGAAATCCCACACCCAGGAATTACAGTGAGGCATTGAATAGCAGCAAACGGAGGAAAATGTTACTGCCTCTTTTTGCTGGAGTCTGGTGTGGCCTCCACTTATACATGGCATGAGAGAGCCATCTACAGAACATTAAGGAAAGAACTATCTCCTACAATAAGTACAGACAGTCTGAGGATGTCTGTTAGGACACATTACTCTATGGTGACATGTTAAGCATCCTGCTGTCTCACAGGGCACACAGGATTGGAGCCCGGAATGGACTCAAACAATAACAGGCAGCTCTTGGAAGGATTTAAAACAACCTTGTCATATAGTAAGACACACCACATTCACAGTGGTCTAAGGCCAGAAAAGATCTGTTGTCAGGCCAAGCCGAGCAGGTAGTAACCAAAAGTCTGCGATGATAAAATCAGGAAGCAAAGGCCATAGATCTGACACAGAATGCCCTGGGCCAGCACGAAAAAGATGGTTAACGTGTTGCCAAATAGATACACCTTTTTTGTTCAATCATTTGACAATGTGTCACAACATCTTAAACTCTATATATCTCCTAAGGATAAGTCCATTCTCCTTTGTAACCACAATTTCCTTATCACAACTAAGAAAATTAACAATGCTAAACCCTAACTGAATATCCAGTTTCTATTCAAATTTGCTCCCAGTTTCCCCCCAAATATCCTCACTAGCTATTTGTTTTCTCAAGCAGGGATCCAATCAAGGTTCATACTTTGCCCTTTGTTGTTAGGTTTCCTGAACCTATCTTCATCTAGGATGGCACCATCATTTTCTTCCCTACGACATTAATCTACAAAAGATCAGGCCAGTTTTATCATAGAATCACTCCACAGTCTGAATTTGTTCCACTGTTTCTCAAAATGTTGTTTACCTTGATCCTCTCTTCCCTGTATTTCCTCGAAAGTAGTAGTTCAGTTTAGAGGTTTGAATAGATCTGGGTTTCGTATTTTAGCCAAAAATACTTCATAAGTGATATTGCGTACCTTCCATGGTGTCTCAACAGAAGGCTCATCACCTGTGTCGCTACATGGAATGCCACATTTGGTCATCTGTGTGATGACCAAAGTCACCCCAGATCACTCTGCTGTACAGATACAATTATACTTTTGTAATGAAGAAGTCAACTCTGGGGTGATACTTTGGTACCATTCAAATACCACATTCTCCAAAATCACTTTACCCAATGGTTTCGGCATCTATTTATAAATCATATCCAAATCAAGCATTACATTGGGAGTTTCAAATGATGATTTTGCTGATGTTATCATTTTGTCTACATCTATTAGCTTCCCTTCTCCCTCTCCCTCCATAACTCTCCTCTGCCCCATGACTATCTGCCCCTGCCTTCTTTCTTGAATATCACTATGAATCTAAGGATATATTTTTTTTTTGCTCAGTGTACTATAATTATTACGGTCATCTTTTATTCTGCCTATCATCAGTTTGGCTAGTGGAAGTATCTTCAGGTTTTCTGGCCTGTTTGAATTCCAACTCACGCCTCTCCTCTTCTTTCATACCACTTAATCTGTGGAATATTCTTTAGTGGGAGTAGTAAGTGCCTTCTTCCCCTTCGCTTCAGTTGTGTGTTGCATACAACACCATTACCACGAACATTTTTTTAAATGTTTTATTTATTTCCAGGAGAGAGAGAGAGAGACAGCGCGAGCAGGGGAGGGTCAGAGAGAGAGGGAGTCACAGACTGAAACAGGCTCCAGGCTCCGAGCTGGCAGTCAGCACAGAGCCCGACGCGAGGCTCGAACCCACGAACCGCGAGATCATGACCTAAGTGAAAGTCGGACGCTTAACCGACTAAGCCACCCAGGCGCCTCTACCATGAACATTTTTGCATGATTATTTACAGGTGTGTCTTTCCACTGGTCTGTAAGAATCTTGAAAGAAGAGACAAGTTTATCCTTGGAATCCCCAACATTGAGCATCGTGCCTGGTGAGTATGAATTCTGACTGGTGGAAGGAAGCCATGATTTTTCTTGTTCCGTTTATTACTTCTTCAAATTTAAAAAAATTTTTTCTTTTTTTCTATTTTCTTTTTTCTTCAGTTTTACTGAGGTATAATCTGGCAGAGGCCGGAGCCGGCTCCGGCAGGTCCAGGGATCCTTGAAGGATGGACGGTGTCGGCAAAAGAGAAAGAGAGTGAGAGATGCCCCGGAGATTCTTTCTGATCACCAGGCAGGCATCTCGGTCCTGTCGGTTTTTGTGTCTTTATTTAAAGGCTCAGCAACAAGATGAAGTCATAGAAAGGAATTTCTTACAATGGGAGGTCTTTTGTGATAACAACAGTAGAATTATTCCGACCAAGGAAATAACAGAATGTTCTTAGTGAAACATAGGATAACATACAGGTCAAATTGTATGTAGAAAAGTTAGGAGTATTTTGTCTGGCTCTCAGGAGGATGAATGTTTCTGAATTGGTTTGTTTGTGGAGACTAACAGGGGGGCCCTGAATGGGTCAGTCTTTGGCCCCTGGGTTATGTTTTAGCTACTCTTGTCTATCCTCATCCCCGCTGCCAGTGTGAGAGAGGGTGTTTGTGGAAAGTAGGCCTTGAGGAAGGGACTGTTATGTTTCACCAATTAGCAAAGATATATGTGGTAACTATGTTTTGTTTTTAACCCCAAAATAGGCCCTTGGTTTCAGGGCCAGGCTCAATTGTAATTCTTGTGTTCTTAACCCCCTAAGTCTTGGATCTGCAAGGCCCATAGGAAGAGCCTTTTGACAATCGCCCATAGAGCTTTCATCTAAAATCTCTTTTGTAAAGGCAGGAATATGCTTTTCCTTATGAGGTATCTGTATTCAGAATATGGGTCTGATATGGAATATTGTGAGGCCTGGTCAATACCAGTAGGCTTATATCCAATATGAGCCAATAGTAGCAGAAGGAGATACCAGTTTTCATTTCTCATGGCAGGAGCTGCAAACATTGTCACTTCCTTGCTGTGACTGCCATCCAGAGAGGCTGGTATGGCTCCCGGCAATAATTGGCATATAGAATTATTTATTTATTTATTTATTTATTTATTTATTTATTTATTTATTTTTCTAGGAGAGAGAGAGAGAGACAGCATGAGCAGGGGAGGGTCAGAGAGAGAGGGAGTCACAGACTGAAACAGGCTCCATGCTCTGAGCTGGCGGTCAGCACAGAGCCCGACGCGGGGCTCGAACCCACAAACCGTGAGATCATGACCTGAGCGAAAGTCAGACGCTTAACCAACTAAGCCACCCAGGCGCCCCTAGAATTATATATTTAAAGTGTACATAGTAGCGATTTGATATACATAGGCATTGTAAAAGGACTCCACTCATCAACTTAATTCACACATCATCACCTCCCATGTTTATCTTTATGGTGTGTCTGAGAACATATAAGTCCTAGCCTGTCAGCAAATTTCAATGATATGGTACGGTGTTATCATCTATAGTCACCATGGTATACATTAGATCCTCAGACCCTGTTCATCGTTCAGCTAAAAGTTTGTGCCCTTTTATCAACTCTCTGTTTCTCTCACCACCCCTGCCCCCAGCACTGGGCGACCACTTCTCCATTGTCATTTTCTGACTGGCTTATCTTACTTAGCGGAATGCCCTCGAGATCCATCCATGTTGGTGCGCCTGGGTGGCTCAGTCGGTTAAGCATCTGACTCTTGATTTCAGCTCTGGTCATGATCTCACGGTTCATAGGTTTAAGTCCCTTGTCAGGCTCTGCATTAATAGTGGGGAATCTGCTTGGGATCCTCTCTTTCCCTCTCTCTCCCTGCTCTTTCCCCACACTTGCTCTCTCTAAACAAACAAACAAACAAACTTAAAAAACAAGTTCCATCCATGTTGTAGGAAACGGCAGGATTTCCTTCCTTCTCATGGCTGAATAATATTCCATTGTATGCATATTCCACATTTTATTTATTCATTCATCCACTGATGAATACCTAGGTTGCTCTCTTTCTACCTGATCTTGGTTCCATACTTACTAAAGCATCAAGGGGCCACACTCTCTCGCAACAGGAAGCATGACCTCTTCAGGAGTTTTAAAGCAGTATTCCTTGTCTAACTGTCCAGTGTTGTCGTTATACATCTTTTTCAGGTCTTTTCTATGGAGTCCACTGACTTCAAACTCAAGCACTACACAACTTTCTCACTGATGCTTCCCTGCCTGGGTAAATCACTAGGATCTGAAAAGGAAGGTGATGACAATGTCAAAACAAAGAACTTTTCTTGATAACAGCATTTCACTCTGGACTACTGGGTGAAACTGAAGGATCCTCAGTGTCAACCAATTACTTACCCAAGTAAAGGCATTTTTAGTGCCACAATTAATAATAAAATTTTTTAAAAAATAAATTATTATTCCTTTCTTACAGAATTGAATTGCCTCACAGTTAAAATTTAGGTGAATAATTTCTGATGTGCACTGGCTGAAAAGACTCTAAAGACTGGCACTATGCCATTGTTATCAGTGACAAAATGCTTATGTCTTCTTTTACCTCCACAAAACCACAAATGATGTTTTTCCTCCAGCAATTAATCATGGACTAGTTGGATATCACTCTCAGGGCCTTTTTATACTGAGTCAACCAAAAATAACAGCTAATAGTGGTCTATGCAGCACTCAGTACTTTCCAGAGAGTTTTTAAATACCTTGTTTTATTTAATCTTCTTCAAAAAATATATACATTTTGAGCCCTGACCCATATATCCAGCTATTTAACTATCTCTATATAGATTCCTTATAAGTGACTCAAACTCACTGAAACTCATCAGTTGTCCTAGTTTCGTGAATGCCTATCCTATTCACCTATATGCCCAAGCCAGATCACTAAGGATTATCATCACACCTTTATTTTTTTCCCCAAGTATTTGTGTGCTTGTTTGTTTATTTGTTTAATCTCTACACCCAACGTGAGGCTCAAATTCATGACCCCAAGATCAAGAGTCTACTCCTCAGATTGAGCCAGCAAGGTGCCTCACACCTTTATTTCTTTAATGTGTCCTTCCCTCAGACATTCAACCAACAAATATTTTGCATTCAGACTTCCTATTGTCTTGAATGCCACATCCATCCATCTCCTTGCCACAAACTCAACTCTCCCTGTACCTCAAACTCAACATGTCCAATACCAAACTCATTTCTTCTCCCCTAAAGTCTGTTCCATCTTCTTAGGGAACGAAACCACATTCATCCAGTTCTCAAAGCTAGAAAACTGCATGTCAGTCTGAACCCTTCATGTTGCATACATGCATGTGTGTTTCTTCTTTTCCAGCCCTAATCTACTGACTCACTCTCTCTTACCTGAACTATTTCAATCACTTCTTAGCCAGTCTTTGTGGCTCAAGTTTATTCTTTGTATTTGTGTAGAATAATCTTTCAGTAACATTTGTCTGATAATACACTCCCTAGCTTTAAACCACTCTCAAAAGTAGCACAGAAGTATGCTTCAAAATTAAATAAAACTAACTCATTATGTAAGAATTCAGATTAGTAGTTAGCTTTGGGGAGGGAACTATGGGTAAGGATTGCTAGCAGGCAGTAGGAGTGTGGTCAGTATGTACCATTTTTTTATCTGGGTGGAGGATACATGAAAATCCATTGAGTCATTTAAGTGTGATGTGGTCACTTTTCTGTATAAATGGTTTTCTTCAATTAAAACACTGATTAAATTAAAAAATAATTGGTTAGCTAGCCATTGATCATCATACCAGGACTGAGCAACAGCTGAAGTTTTTTCTAGATGTCTTCATCATGGTGAGTTTCATTTTTTTATTTTTATTTTAAAGATTTTTTTTAATGTTTTATTTATTTCTAGGAGAGAGAGAGAGAGACAGCGTGAGCAGGGGAGGGTCAGAGAGAGAGGGAGTCACAGACTGAAACAGGCTCCAGGCTCTGAGCTGGCAGTCAGCACAGAGCCCGACGGTGAGTTTCATTTTTAATACATTTAGAATCATAGCATTCTGGTCTCAGGTAATCTTCAACAACCGGCAGAAAGTCATATGCTCATTCTTATGTATTATGGGTAGTTGAGATCTACTGATTTGTTTCATGTCATGACGATAATGCTCCATCTCAGTGTAAACATTCTTTCTTCCAGTGGGCAACTGTTCATCCATTTTAGGGGATGAGTCCTTCAGCTCCCCTTTGTCACTTGTTTAAAACACTTGTTTGTCCCCTAAACACTTGTTTAATGTCCGTATGAAGCAGTTTCGTGAGACAGAGGGACATTTTGGTGTCACTCTCATCAATATGCTGATATAAGCTCAACTCTATGCCAGCTGGTATTACTACCCAACTCTTCCAGCCTGGCTGAAATAGAGATGAAAATGAAAGTCAAATGCTTAACTATAAATCCAGAAAAACAGCAGAGATACTGGTAGGCAAAGAGACACCTTCTGAGGCAATGGCAGAAATCGTTGTGACAGTTTAAATTATAGAAACTTGGAACATAAAGTTTAGGTGAATAATCTGACTTATACTTTCAAACAGGATTTAATAAAAATCCACACACCAGTTTAGGAAATGTATGAACAGAAAATTCTCCTACATGAACATTAAAGTTAAAACAATAAGAAACAAAGATAATCTCATAAAGCACCCAGTAATGATAAAATGATATAATGTATTATTATAGAATCATAATATAGTGCAACAAATATATAACATAATAATATAATTAATAATATATTTTCATTTTCAGGGCCTACCAAGTCCTAGGCATACATGGAAGCATTATTTATACATGAAGCATTATTTATATACAATGTTTTATTTAATATATTATAGTTCTACATATACTTCTTGTGATCCATTACAATAAAGTAAAAATCAGTGAGATGTTCCCTAACTCATTCCATTGCTCTTAGAGTTTTTGTCTTCTTTTTACTGTTTTTTTGGGTATCCATGAAGTGCCCATACTTGCAGGATAATCTTCATTATTATTGTCACATATGTTAAGATCTTAACATAATGCTCTCAAATACCTAAGCCTTGAATCCAACCCCCCAGTAGTCAGAAAATGTTGCCACCCATGATGAGTTGCCCACCCAGTCATTAAGTATGCTCTGATCCATTTTTACCTACTACCTAGTACCCTCTCCCCCTCAAGATGTTTCTGAGAAGTACATCCCTGTGGATCCCACTTGTCTTTAGAAGGTGAAACCCCAGATGTTCTGGATACCAAATGATTCAAAATAAAAACTGTCTGGGGCATGAGACCAAAGGGCTGGTCTAGTGAGTGGTTATCCAGTTTGAGGAAGGCCAGCAGGATCACTGAGCTAAAGGGGTTGATGTGACGAGCAAAGTGTGAACTATAGGGAAAAGAGTCTAGAAGCCAAGGATGGATCAGGCAGGGACATCGCTAAGCTCAGTAACCTGTGCCCCCTTGGGTCATGTCCAGGTCCCTTTTTCTTCTAGGGCAGTTGCTGCTGAGAGTAGTGAGTGACCTTTGAACAGACAGAACCACTCCTGCAAATAGTACTCCGGCAACTCGAGCCTAGGTCCAGACATGCATCCACACCTGATTAAAGATGAATGATATCAGATCAACTGTGGAAGGGGAAAGGAGAAGAGGGAAGAGAAAACAAAAAGATACTGGGCCCCCAAGTGGGACGGACATGAAAAAGGAAAGTAAATAAAAAGGTTTTGTAAAACCTCCCATCTCTTTCCTCTTCTGCCTCCCTCAGGATCTCTATCTGACACAATATACACAAGAAATAAATTCCCTATTTGATTTCCTGCTTCAAGTGCCTTCTTGCCTTGTTCCTCTCCAGAATCCCCCCTTCCTAATTCTAGAGCCGAAACACGCACTCAGAAGCAGAAGGGAAGTTAAATAGGAAGAGTGAATTTCTTTGGCTTTCCTATGGCTGGGCAAAAATAATCAAGTTTTGGCTTTTGAACTGAAACAAGTTATTATTTGATTATATTAATATCAGTTGCTGGGTCAGGAGGATTTTAAAACAAAACTATACAAATGATGTAAATTTTTTTGGCTCTTGATGCCTGATAATTTTAGACAAAGTGATTTTTAGTATTTGCAGCTGCAGATATAACAGATTCAAGACAATAGTCAACACTAAGTTTTGATATTTTGCTATTTTTGAATTATAGTGTTTTTGAAATAAAGGCACTTCACATACGGCAATTTGACTTTCAAGTGATTCTTTAACCAATTCAACACATATTATGGTACTTACAGTTAACTACATAAGTAACTATGTACTTATTCCATATAGTCCTTGTCTTGATGTTGTCTTACAAATTGTCCTTTGGCTTCTGGAAACCTTACTTCCTTTAGTTTCCAGGCTAATTCTTTGCCTCAAAATGAAACACTGAAAGCAGAAAGGTTATGTGGGTGTAGCCAACACAGCCAGTTGTCTACATAATACACATCACTCCCTGATTCCTCAGCAACAGAAACCTGATTTTGTTGGGAGAGATAGGGCAAGATGAGCCCACTATAAAATTACATTTCCTCGACCCATCATGCAAGGGGGTGCAGGTGATAAAGAACTAGTGGATGAGGTCAGAGGATATGTTTCGGGAAAAATTTATTAAATATAACCAACTCATTAGGCACTTGGGTTTTTGCCTACTGACCTTTCTTTTTCCTCTTCCTCCTTCCAGGAATATATAAATGATGACTAGGGATGTAGGAGTCATCTGTAATGATGAGGTTAAAACCCACGCATTGAAAATGACAAAAGATTGGGCAACTTTGAGCCATCATAAGCAGCTTCAGTGTGCTTATTCACAGTTTTATGAGGAAAAAATGCAATTTTTCACTGGTTTAGGCTACCTCATTGGAGGGTGTTGATAATGTCAACCTAACTCAATCTCTCCAAAAAATTTTTTTAAAGTTTTTCATTTTAATTCCAATATAGTTAACATACAGTGTTATACTGGTATCAGGTGTACAATACAGAGATTCAACAATTCTGCGCATAACTCAGTGCTTACCATGATAAATATACTCCAAATCTCCATCACCTATTTCACCCATCCCTACCACCCACCCCCCCTCTGGTAGCCATCAGTTTGTTCTCCATAGTTAAGAGTCTGTCTCTTGGTTTGTATGTGCCTCTTCTTTTCCTTTTGCTTTGTTTTGTTTCTTAAATTCCATGTATCTGAAAATAATATGGTATTTTTCTTTCTCAGACTTGTTTCACTTAGCATTATACCCTCTAGCTCCATCTATGTTGTTGCAAATGGTGAGATTTCATTCTTTCTTATGGCTGAGCTATATTCCATTGCTGCTAATACCACATCTTCTTTATGCATTCATCAATCAATGGATACTTGGGCTGTTTCCATAATTTGGCTACTGTAAATAGTGCTGTAATAAACATTGGGGTTCCTGTATCCCTCTGAATTATTAAATCTTTCAAGTAATACTTTAAGATATAATCTGGATGAAGTATTGGCAGAAGGGCAACAATGAAGAAGAATGACTTGTACTCATATAATTATGGAAATTAATTACTTGAATAGCTCTTAACTTTGGTATGAAACTAGTCCTAAAACTTGTTTTTCAAGAATATTTTGACAGACATCATCAAGACAGTATGGTATTGGCACAAAAACAGACACATAGACCAATGGAACAGAATTGAGAACTCAGAAGTGGACCCAAAAGTATACAGCCAACTAATCTTTGACAAAGCAGGAAAGAATATCCGATGGAAAAAAGACAGCCTTTTTAACAGATGGTGTTGGGAGAACTGGACAGCAACATGCAGAAGAATGAAATTAGATCATTTTCTCACACCATGCACAAAAATAAACTCAAAATGGATAAAGGACCTGAACGTGAGACAGGAAACTATCAACACCCTAGAGGAGAAAGCAGGAAACAACCTCCTTGACCTCCACCGCAGCAACTTCTTACTTGACACATCCCCAAAAGCAAGGGAATCAAGAGCAAAAATAAACTGTTGGGACCTCCTCAAGATTAAAAGCTTCTGCACAGCCAAGGAAACAACCCAGAAAATTAATAGGCAACCAACGGAATGGGAAAAGATAGTTGCAAATGACATATCAGATAAAGGGTTGATATCCAGAATCTACAAGGAACTCACCAAACTCCACGCCCAAAAAGCAAACAACCCAGTGAAGAAATGGGCAGAAGATATGAACAGACACTTCTCCAAAGAGGACATCCAGATGGCCAACAGACACATGAAACGATGCTCAGCATCGCTCCTCATCAGGGAAATACAAATCAAAACCACACTGAGATACCACCTCACGCCAGTCAGAGTGGCTAAAATGAGCCAATCAGAGAACTCTAGATGCTGGCGAGGATGTGGAGAAACAGGCACCCTCCTACACTGTTGGTGGGAATGGAAACTGGTGCAGCCCCTCTGGAAAACAGTGGGGAGGTTCCTCAGGAAACTAACAATAGAGCTCCCCTATGACCCAGCAATAGCACTGCTAGGAATTTACCCAAGGGATACAGAAATGCTGATGCATAGGAGCCCATGTACCCCAATGTTCATAGCAGCACTCTCCACAATAGCTAAAACATGGAAAGAGCCTAAGTGTCCATCAACAGATGAATGGATCAAGAAGATGTGGTTTATCTATACCATGGAACACTACATGGCAATGAGAAACAATGAAATCTGGCCATGTGTAGCAACATGGATGGACCTTGAGGGTGTTATGCTGAGCGGAATAAGTCAGGCAGAGAAAGACAAATATCATATGTGTGCACGTATAGGAGGATTAGGAGGAGCTTAACAGAGGACCAAGGGGGAGAAGAAGGGCAGAAATGGTGGGGGAAAGGGAGAGAGGCAAACCATGAGAGACTCTTGAATGCTGACAAAAACTGAGGACTGGTGGATGTGGGGGGGAGGAGGGGTGGGCATGGAGGAGGGCACTTGTGGGGATGAGCACTGGGTGTTATGTGGAAACTAATTTGACAATAAACTATTTGTAAAAAAAAAAAAAAAAAAAAAAAAGAATATTTTGACAGAGTGCTGGTGGCTCAGTTGGTTAAGCATCAGCTCTTGATATCAGCGTAAGTCATGATCTCATGGTTCATGGGACTGAGCCTCACAACATCCAAAAGATGGAAGCAACACAAATATCTACCAAGGATAAACAAAGTGTGGTCTATACATAGAATATTATTCAGTCATAAAAAGGAAGAAGATTCTGACATATGCTGAACATACATGGACCTTGAGGACATTATGCTAAGTTAGTCATAAAAAGATAGGGGCGCATGGGTGGCTTAGTCGGTTAAGTGTTCGACTTTTGCTTAGGTCATGATCTCACAGTTCGTGGGTTCGAGCCCCGCGTCGGGCTCTGTGCTGACTGCCAGCTCAGAGCCTGGAGCCTGTTTCAGTCTGTGACTCCCTCTCTCTGACCCTCCCCTGCTCACGCTGTCTCTCTCTCTCCTAGAAATAAATAAAACATTAAAAAATTAAAAAAAAAAGATAAATACCACATGATTCTACTTATATGAGGTGTCTAGAGCACCCAAATTCACAAAGAAAGACAGAAAGTAGAGTGGAGTTGCCGGGGGCTGGAAGGAGGGGTAAATGGAGAGTTGTTAAATGGGTCTATGGGTACAGTTCTGCAAGATGAAAAGTACTGGAGATTGATTGTACAACAATGTGAACACACTTAACGCTACTGAACTGTACACTTAAAAATGGTTGACATGATAAACTTTGTCATGTAAAACATACTTTTACCAGTTGAAGCACCTGATAAAGTGCCTACTCGCTGAAAAGGAACTTTCTAGGATGTTGTTTGAATAGGTAAATTCTGAAGTGTGTCATTAAAAACTTAACTTCCTGAGGTACCTGGGTGGCTCAGTCGGTTAAGCATCTGACTTTGGCTCAGGTCATGATCTTGTGGTTCGTGAGTTCAAGCCCCATGTCAGTCTCTGTGCTGACAGTTCAGAGCCCATTTCAGAGATCACTTTGGATCCTCTGGCTCTCTTTCTCTAACCTCCCCACTCTCAAAGATAAATAAATATTTTAAAAAATTAATTTCGTTGTTCTATAGTCACTTTATACATTCTTTCCATTGAGAACACTGAAAATAAAAAGAAAAACCAAATATTCTAGAGAATTTACAATTCTATTCCATTCATTATTTAAGATTCAATAGATATTTGTTATGCATTTACTATAAGCTAAACCCCAAGCAAGGGCTAGAGAGCCATGGTGACTGGGACCTTATCTCTACCTCCTAATCTAATAGAAGAGATATGGGCTTTGCTGCCAGATCAGATGCAAACGATTGAAAGTTACTTCTAGCTAAAAGTTACAACATTCACATAAAAGAGGACACAAAAGAGCTTGGCAAGTTCAGGAAATGAAAAATTATTTTTAAAATAAGGAACACAGTGATGAGATTAAGGACAAAGAAGTATGGATATGATTGGGTCAGAGTGTTAAATGAAAAGTTTTTCTTAAACTCTTAAATCAGGAAAATAAAATATTTATAGAAATATTATCTAAAAACTTCCATATTCTAGGAGCGAGGATTTCTAAACAGCATAGCTGGACTTAGAACACAAATGGAGGCTTTTCTGGGACGTGAAGGAGCCACGGCCAGTATTCTATTAAACTTGTCAAATCTAGAAGTGCATCAAAGCAGTATATATGTAAGGAATTTCAATTTAATTCTGCAGGCAATGGAGAAGCATCATTTTTGAAGACATGGACATAATTTTGTTTTGTGGCTTTTTTATTCCACTTGGTAAACGTTATGAACTATGTTCCATGCAAGTGAGATCATGTATCCACCACCTTTCTTAAGAAGTAGACTATTAATATCTGTGAAGGCCCATCTTTGTTTCATCTTCTTTTTCTCAACCAGAGATAATCCAAAGACTGATTTTTGTGTTCATCATTCCCTTGCTTTCAGTAGGGTTTCCATGTATCCCTAAAGGTTATATTGTTAATTATATCTTTGAACTCTGTGTAACAGAATCTTAGTATATGTATTCTTTGACTGGCTTTTTCACTGATACCTGTTTGTAGGTTCACCCATGTTTCTCTACATAGCTTTGACTCATTTATTTTTACTACTGTTTCATATTCCGTTGAACGAATAAGCCACAACTTATTTTGTCATTGTATTTCAATGGGCATTTGAGCTGTATCCAGTTTTTTGTTATCACAGAAAATAATTCTATAAAGAGTTCTTTCTTGTAGAGGTTTCCTGCAAAACTATCTCTAGAGCAAAGGTTGGCACAGTAGGGCCCATGGGCTAAATATGTATAGCTTGTGAATTAAGAATGGTTTTACATTTTTAGGGGTGCCTGGGTGACTCAGTCAGTTAAGCATATAACTTTGGCCCAGGTCCTGATCTCACCGTTCATGAATTTGAACCCCATATTGGCTTCTCTGCTCGCAAGTGCAAAGCCTACTTAGGATCCTCTATCTTCGTGTCTCTCTCCCCTTCCCCTGATCTCTCTTTCTCAAATAAGTAAACATTAAAAAAAAAAGAATGGTTTTACATTTTAAAATTTTTAAACAGCAAAAGAAGAATACTTTATGATATGTGAGAATAGGAAAGTTAATATCCATCAGTAAAGACTTTCGGAACATATCCACATCCATTTGTTTCCGATGTCTCTGGCTGCATCTAGGCTGCAATGGCAGGCCTGCTCCCTGAATTCCCTCCAGGCTGTATTCACACCACCTATTCTCTGAGGCTTTTCTTTTCTTCTTCTTCTTTCTTTTTTTTAAATGAAATTAATATAGTTTACTGTTCTTTTCTGAAAATATGATTTATTGTCTAGCTGGTTTCCATATAACACCCAGTGCTCATCCCAACAAGTGCCCTCCTTTATGCCCAGCACCCATTTTTGCCTCTCTCCCACCCCCCATCAACCCTCAGTTTGTTCTCAATATTTAAGCCTCTCTTATGATTTGCCCCCTCCCTCTCCTTAACTATTTTCCCCCTCCCCTTCCCAATGGTCCTCTGTTAAGTTTCTCCTGTTCCACATATGAGTGAAAACATATGGTATCTGTCTTTTCTGGAGACCGCCTCCTCCCTCAATTCCTGTCCTGTTTCTTGTAACGTGTCAGTCCTTTACATCTTCTCACATAAAACTTCTCATTCTAATTTACTTTTTATGTATGGTGCTACCCTCCCAACCAAATGACGAAGTCACTTAGGATTTGAGACCATGTTTCATGACATAAATGAAAAGCAGCTGCTCTACAAAGGCTTCTTTTTGTTGTTGATAACCATGACAGTAGGGTCAAGTGCTTCCCTGGGGATGGAAAGAATTTGTTCAGCTTTTCAAAGTGCTAGGTTTAAATTTAGGAAATAATTTGAGAGAGAAAATTGACTAAAGCTGTTTATTTGTTCAATGAGATTTCTTAAAAAGTAGCTTCTTCTGGACTTCCATAGAATTGTATTAACTTGTCCTTGTAATAATATATTGGGAGATGTCATGTTTTCACTACACTGTGAGCCCTTCGAACACATTAAGCATTTTATCCACTTCAATATTTGTTCCCATATATGATACGGTCAGCTTCCCATACAGGATAAACAACACATTTTGAAAAAATTGATGAGGTGGTGCATGTAGCTATACCAGCCTCTACAGAAGATGTAAAAGCAAGACATAAGTTTGTCTGCCACCAACAGGTTTCAATCCTGTGTGTTTTGTTGAAGAAACAGAACAATAGAAGTAATAGAGTAGTAACTTAGTAAACTTTGAACACATAACTGTAAAATATCGACCATATATGTAAGTATAGAAGAATCTTGCTAAATAGATGTCAAGTTCTTATAATAGCCCAATGGATTAATTTTAAAAATTATATTTTTTCTTCCAAGATTTTATTTAAATTCGTTAGTTAACATACAGTGTAGTATTGGTTTCAGGAGTGGAATTCAGTGATTTATTACTTACATACAACACCTAGTGCTCATCACAAGTGCCCTGCTTTGTACCCATCACCCATTTAGCCCATCCCCACCTGTCTCCCTCCATCAACCCTCAGTTTGTTCTCTATGGTTAAGAGTCTCTTAGCTTTGCTTCCCTCTCTCTTTTTATCCCCTCCTCCTGTGTTCATGTTTTGTTTCTTAAATTCGACATATGAGTGAAATCACATGGTATTTGTTTTTCTATGATTTATTTCATTTAGCATAATACACTCTAGTTCCATCCACACCATTGCAAGTGGCAAGATTTCATTCTTTTTGATGGTTGGGTAATATGCCATTATATCTATATCTATATAGATATCTCATGGCTTCTTTATCCATTCATCAATCAATGGACATTTGAGCTCTTTCCATGATTTGCTGATTCAAAGAGAAACATACACTCCAACGTTTATAGCAGCATTATTAACAATACACAAGCTATGGAGAGAACCCCAATGTCACATCTTAGTGACAGTCCATTATGTGTGTGTGTGTGTGTATAACTGAATGAAATACAAGTTTTACTCAGCCATCAAAAAGAATGAAATCTTGCCATTTGCAATGATGTGGAACTACAGTGTACTATGTTAAGTTAAATAAGTCAGTCAGAGAAAGACAAATACCCTATGATTTCACTAATTTGTGGAATTTAAGAAACTAAAATAGGGGCGCCTGGGTGGCTTAGTCGGTTAAGCGTCCGACTTTCGCTTGGGTCATGATCTCGCGGTTCGTGGGTTCGAGCCCCGCGTCGGGCTCTGTGCTGACTGCCAGCTCAGAGCCTGGAGCCTGTTTCAGTCTGTGACTCCCTCTCTCTCTGACCCTCCCCTGCTCACGCTGTCTCTCTCTCTCTCTCCTAGAAATAAATAAAAAATATTAAAAAAAGTTTAAAAAAAAAAAAAAGAAACTAAAATAGATGAACACAGGGGAAAGAAAAACAGAGAGGGAGGGAAGCAAACCTAAGAGACTCTAGCCATAGAGAACAAGCTGAGGGCTACTGGAGGGAGGTGGTGGGGGATGGACTAGATTGGTGATGGGTACAAAGGAGGGCACTTGTTGTGATGAGCACTGGATGTTAAATGTAAGTGATGAATCCCTAAATTCCACACCTGAAACCAATTTTACCTTATGTGTTAACTAATTAGAATTTAAACAAAAACTTGTAAAAACTATATATTTCCTATACTTAATTTTCTATTTGAAAGTCACTGCAGTTAATACACCACAGTAAAAAATTTCATCAAACATACTTGGAGTTAGACATTTGTGAGGCATTTGTAATGTATATTAAGTAAAATATGCAAACTTTTAAAAATCAGATTTACTAACATTTAAAGGAAACTAAGCAATAACTCATTTGATTACAGTTTTAGTATAATCTTGCCTAGGGAGTGGAAATATAACAAATTAAATAAGTCTATAAATTCTTCCCAACTAGAATAAAGAGTGAGACATTTTCTTGCACTAAAGAGATTCAAATAAAAAAATGAGAAAAGGGTCTTTGTAATAGTAAGGGAAATCTGGAAGACTTGCAGAGTAATATTTTTAAAAAGCCATTTCAGCTATGAGACCGTTGGTAGAGAAAATTGAAGTTTTAATATATTACATGATAATTTGGTAGTAACTTTATCCTCACAGAGCACTACTATTTTTGTTAAATAAATATAGTCCATGCAGTACTTACCTCAAGATGATTTATTTTATTAAACACACTGTACCTATTATGAAGGACTCATTAATCACTTCTCCCACATACACTGAAAACTGCTATCATCAATTTTCATTCATATTACCCTGATGTGAATAACTTTGAATAACATTTTGCTAAAAAATATTCAAGTACAATTGTGTCCCTGATCTATATTCACTTCGTAGCCAATCTGTGCCAAAGAGTTATTGATAATGAATGTTAGAATGCTTTGCTGTTCCACCAACTTGAGTGACCTTCACTGAGTTACACCGTTTTTGCACTTTAATATAGTAAAACCTTGGAATGCGAGTAACTTCAAGATGAACAAACATTTCTAATAAATTTTGACTTGATAAATGGGTGATGTCTTACAGTACAAGTAGTGCCTGATGTGGAATGTCACATGATCACAACTGAGCCAATGGTTCTTAAAATTTGCTTTGGTATACAAGTGCTTTGGATTACAAGCATGTTTCCAGAATGAATTATGCTCGCAAGCCAAGGGTTTACTGTATTTCTATTTGTACATAGAAATGACGCATAGAAGAGACTTCAATGTTGGCTCACAACCTTGAGATTCCTCTGGGTGAAATTTGAAACTGGCTGCCACACACAGAGGGCAAGGAAAAATTGAAGACAGAAGCAGACGACTCCAGATTAGTAGGTGGCAGTTTCAATAAGCAAGAGGACTTACTCACATGGCTTATCCTGGGAAACTGCAAAACTATTAGATTTGAGTAGCCACCTGTCAGAATCTTAAGAGTTTATACTGAGGCTTTAACAGGGTTCAGTCACATATACAGAGCAGATGGTCTCAATAACATTACTCCCTGAAGGCTGCTTCCTTCAAGTGGCTTCTGATGTGGGAACAGGGCAGAACTTACATTCCAAGGATGGACGAGGGAATAAAATGTCTCTCATTGCCCACGTCCAGTTCTGAGGTCCACCAGAAGTTCTTCTGATGATCTACTCCAACACTTACCTATCACCTGGTCCTATTCTTTTGTTGTGCAGATGAGGAAACAAGCCCAAGGATGGTCAGTCTAAGGAATATTTCAAACCCACTGAAATTTCTAGGAAAATACTACGTAAGCTAAAATGTATAATCATTATGTAAAGGATCATGGATTAGATTAATTTTATTCTTTAAAAGAGAAATGTAGTATTCCTCTTGTGAATTCAAAAATACTGGAATGTATATAAGTGTACGTTTTATTGATGTCTTTTAATAGAGCATTTTATGTGACTCTTCATACACAAGTCATTTCTCAAAGCGTTGCAACCATAACATCTGCTGGCATTTAAGACATGCACTGTCAGTATCTTATTTCCTTTATCCTACAATTTCAGCCAAAATTTCAGTCCAAAAATAAATGGACATGAGTTAATTAAAGCAAAGAGTTGAGGAAGATTCATAATATATTTTTCCATTATGTTCTATGGACAGAAACAAAGCTCCTTACTCATCTGCCTTAGTGTTCTGCCTACCTATCCAAAAAACAAGGACTATTCAGTATTTATTATGCCCCAATAACATGTATTGTGCTGGGTATCCCAACGGATTCTAAAAATAAGGCATGAGCCCTGGGGAAATACCATCTCCACTAGGAGAAATAAATAAGCACTGTATTCAAATTGTAAAGTGAGAATTACAAGTGGCTTTTGACAGTTAAGATAAAGAGCTGATGGGAATTTAAAGGAGGGATAGGTCATACCAAATAGGAAAAATCAGGAAACGAAGGCTAAACATAGAAGATGAGGTCTGAGTAGAATTTCCAGGGCAAGTGCTTGCAAGGAAAGGTACATACTAAGCAAATGAAAGGAAATGAAAAAATTATCATGTTTCAGCAGCTTCAGAAGATCCAGATTCCCTAAAAGGCAGAGAAGTAACTGGAAAAAAGGAATGGATCGGTGCATCTGCCTAAACTATTTTTCCCAGCTGCTGCTTCTCTTTACCATATATTTTAATATTTATAATAAATTTAACAGCTTTCTGAATAGAAAAAGAAGCATTCCTGCCTAGGAGCCAGAATCTCGAGGCTCCACCTCCGCCCAGTTGAATAAAACTGAATATTTTGATTTGATGAATCATATGTACTGGAAAACCACTTAAGTCTGTTGCAAGGTTTTGTCTTTGAGCCTGATACAGTAAACGCATGAGAGGGGTCAGTCGGTCCTTCCTTGAAATCAAGACTCGAAGATGTGTGATTTGGGCTGATAATGACATAAGCAACTATCACTTTCCTATGCATTTTTCACCTGTAACCCTCTCAACCAGCTCTTCTCAAACTTTAACGCGCACAATACCATCTGAGGTTCCTGTTAACCGGGGGATTCAGATTCCGTAGTTCTGGGGTGGGTGGGGCCTCAGATTCTGCACTTCTAATAAGCTCATTGGAGCCGCCGCTGCTGCCCTGTGGGCTTCTTTGGAGTACGAAGGCTAAAAGTGACGTTTCCCAGCCAGAAGCATCAGTATCACCTGGGGCCTTGATTGACGTGAAATGCAAATTTTTGCATCCCCACCTCCCACACCAGATCGACGGAAGAAAAACACTAGGATGAGGCCCAACGTCTTGTTTTAACGAGCGGTCCCGGTGACGTCTCTGGTTTCCGATCAAGACTGCACACTTCAATCACCTGGGGGATGGGAGCGTTAAATACTATTGGGCACCTGGCTTTCTAAAACCTCTACCAGGTGACTTTAATATGCAATAAAATTTAGAAGCCCATAAAGTAGACAGCTGAACTTAGACGGGCCTTATTTTCCGCCTGTGAAAACGTGGGTAAAATCCACGCCGGTTTCTGCTTTCGCTTCCAAATTTTGGCATTTCCACCCAGCCTCAGTCGGCCTCAATCCCAGTTTGGCCTCCGGGAGTCAGCCTCCCCTCCCCGTGCCCCACGGCCTCTGCGCGAGAAGAGGGGGGCCGGCGGCGGACCAGCCGGAGCACCAGCCACGCGGCCGCACGTCCGGGCACCGCCCGCACCTACGTGGCTCCAGGACCCCGTCCCCGGGGGCGCGCCGGCCGGCGCCGGAGCGGGGCGCGCATGCGCTCCGGGGCCGCCAGGCGCCGGCTCCGAGTAACGGACTCGAGCTCCCCCCACCGGAAGTGGGCGGCCGCGCGGCGGGCGGAGCCGGCTGGACCGCGGCGGCTGCGGGTTGCGGGCTCTGGGCTCCGGGTCCGAGCGGTTCGCGCTCCTCTCTCCGCGTCATGGCAAAGGCCGCGGACGTGGTGCGGCTGCTCCTGGGCTCCACGGTGTTGTGCCTCTCCCTGCTCGGCGCCCGGACGGCCTCGGCGTCCAAGTCGGTGACGGCCCGCTTGGCCGCGAAGTGGCCCGAGACCCCGCTGCTGCTGGAGGCCAGGTGGGTGCGCGCCGGGCCCTGCGCGGAGCCGGGTGCGGAGCGCGGGTGGGCGGGGCCCCTCGGCCCGGATCCCGCCGCCCGCCGGCCCTGCCGCGCCGCGCTCCGCTGCGCGCTGGAGCATCCCCTCCCCTCCTCCCCTCCTCCCCGGCAACTCCTCCGCCCCGCCGTCCGTCCTTTGCCTCACCCGCGTTTCTTCAAACTTCGGGGCTTCTGTTCACTTCGCCTGGATCTCATTCGCTTTCACGAAAAAGGAGAGGAGGCATGGGACCTGGCGTTTAATGCGGGCACTTCCATTGACGTAGGGCTTTTCTTTTTAGGAAACGGTATTGGAAGCACCTAGTGTCGTAATAACGCCATTGATTGATTTGCTTCCTGTGGAGAAGATAGCTTCTCCCAAGTTGTTTCTTCCCGAATCTACTCCACCGAAGTTCATATCGCTTGGCAGAAACAAAACTTGTAGCTATTGAATTTTGCATAGTATTCTGGAAGTTAAACAGAATTTGAAAGTTCCCTTCATTGGTTAGGATGAGCTTTTATCTCCTGTTGCTTTTGTGAGTTCGGAGAAACCGCTTATGGTCGGTCCTAAAAAGAGACTCCACCTGGTACCACGTTGCGTATGTAAGATAGGAAAACCATTTTTTCAATTGAGATGTAATTAACACAACCTGTGAGTTTCAGGTGTACAGTGTAACCTTCGGGGTATGAATTGCGAATTGATCTCAGCAATAAGTCCAGTTAACATCCATCACCTGACATAGATCCAAAAGTTGTTTCTTGTGTTGAGAACTTTTAACGTTTCTCCTAGTAACTTTCAAATATGCAATACAGTTCTATTCACTGTAGTCACCATGCTATACGTTACATCCCCATGACTTATAACTGAAAGTTTGTACCTGTTAACCTTAAAAAAAAAATTATTTTACCAGCAAAAAAAAAAAAATGAGAATTGCAAATAGGGACAAGCAAAATGTGGCAAAACCATAGGCAAATCTAACAAAGGAGAGGAACATTATTTTGTGCAGAAGAATAAAGTTTGGAGGGGTGGTTTCGAACAAAAGTCCTTTGGAGAAAAGCCAGAGCCCAGTGGAATGACCGTTTCTCTTCGGCTGAGGTGCAGGACTAGTCAATTTCTTGTAGGAGATGCATGTACCTTCTTTCTCTGTTGAGGCCTGTAATTGATGATTTCTGCTGAAGACTTTCTGTTAGAAATCTGTAATTGACATTGAGTGGTATATCCTCCCCCATCCCCAGTACACTTTAGTGAGGTTTCTCTTTAATATTTACATTTCATCATTGTGATCAAAATATTTCCTTGAAAGCATTGCTGACCAGAAGTCAGGTTTTTCGCATTTAGTGGTTTTATCCCTCCATGCCGGAAAGGTTCTTTTCTGATGTCTTGTCCCTGCATAGGAGGGAAAGTACAAGGTTAGGAGATGGAATTCTGAGGCACTTTTCCATCTGAAGTCTGTACCCTATCAAGATAGTAAGTATTGGAGATCCTCTCCTAATTGGGTACATCATTTTTATAAAAGTTTTGACAGGCAACTAAATACAAAAAATAATTACATACAAAGAGAAGAAGGAAAATAACTTCGAAACTCTATGATGTTTCCAAACCGGGACCAGAAGGTATCCAGCTGAAAGTGTTTATTGGCACTTAATTCGAACGTAGCGGAGAAAAGGTATCCTTTGGAGACCAACTATGGAGACTTCCTGGAGGTCCCTACTTACAGTAGCCATGAAAGCAAAATAATGATTACTGTAAGAATCAACCAAGTGCATTTGAGAAGACTCTATGCAGGTAAAAACAGGCAATACTAGTGAACTTCTTGCGAAACTAGCGAAACTTCAAAGATGTCTTAAAACAGTATTTTTATCTCAAAAGAACCATTGAAAATATGTGTTATCCAGTGATAAAGCCTGTAAGGTTGCAAATTCAGAAACCATGAATTTGGATAAGAATTCAGAATCAGATAATAGTTTAGATGAAAGATGAATTCTGAACCTTTAACTCAACCCTTCAGAAAAAGCAAGTGAAAATTTGTTTTGGGATTATGATGAGGCTGTTGCTGAAAGACCCTAATCAAGAGAAGGTTTTCTCCCTTTCACGAAGGTTTGGGGAAAGCATACAAGAGCATTTCCTTTCTTTCTTTAAAAAAAAAAATTATTTTAGTGTTTGTTTTTGACAGAGAGAGAGAGAGAGAGAATGAGAATGAGAATGAGTGGGGGAAGGACAGAGAGAGAGAGGGAGACACAGAATCGGAAGCAGACTCCAGGCTCCGAGTTATCAGCACAGAGCCCGGCAGAGGGGAGCTCGAACTCATGACCTGAACAAAGTCGGATGCTTAACCTACTGAGCCACCCAGGACCCCCTAGACCATATCCTTTCTACGAAAGAGATGGTAGAAGCAAACAGTGAGGACAAGGTACACAGGCTTGGTCAGGATATGTTGAGAAAGCTGTATTGTCAGATGTTCTGTGCTTTCCTTCCAGGAAATCTTTATTTGCAGGTCACCAGATGGTGTGCAGGGCCTGGTAGGGTTTGGTGATTTCTCTAGATGTGTCACGCGAATCCAAGAGCCTGTTCCTTGGAGTTTGGTGCCACGGAAGTTAACAGTTCCTGAACAGTTCAGTAGGAAGAAGACTGAGTAGTCTTTCTGGAGGTGCCTTTTCCAGTTTCCAGTTAGCAAGTTGTGATGCTTAAGGTCGTTGTCTTCTGGGATTGCACTTTGAAAACGATCGTTCTTTGAAAAAGATCACCCTACCGAAGTGTGGTTATTTTTCATAGACGTCATTAGACCTTTGCAATCTTGAAGTAGATCTCTTTTATCTACTATAGGTCAAAGCAGGTACAGGGCCCAAGTGGATTGGGCATCTGTAACTATCTCAAATAGTGAGAGTCTAGGAGTTTCAAAGAGGTGGATCCAAGATTGAGAGGATCAGTGGCAGTGCTTTTGGCCAGGGTAATTTAGGATCTCTACAAATTTTTACCATTTGAATGTTAATAGTATTGTTAATATGTTTCACTAGCCCTGAGGATTGAGGACAGTCTGCGCAACGATAGTGCTGTAAAACCAGATCAACAGCACACATCTGTCAAAGCACCTAATCGGTAAAATGGGTTCCCGATCACTTTGAAGTTTGAGAGGGTTCCCAGTTAGGGATAATTTTGTCAGAATTTTTAGCCAGGGAAGAAGCAGCAGCCTTTCTGGAAGGAAAAGCTTCAGTCCCATGAGGAAACATGTAGACCATTACTAGAACATGTTTCTGTCCCTGCAATGAGAAAGTTACATGAAATCCATCTGTGCAAACAGACTTCTCTGGGTTTTATTGTAGACAGGTGGGGCAAGTGACGTAGGCACTTTCCGCAACCTCATTAATACGAATGCTATTATTGTGTCAGTAGACCACAGTGGTTTAATGTATGTATAGTGGTAAGTATAGGAACTTTAGAACTTCTGGTAGGGTCAGATTGTCATTTGGTCCAAACCAGGGCTCTCTGTTCTTATTAAACCAACAATTATAGGTTTCCAATATTTTTCCCTCACTGGGGCAATTGTTGGGTGTCTTCCATCAGTCTTTCTGAATTATAATTTGGCAGAACATCTCTTTGGACCATAACAAAGCTTTGGTTATTAGTTTCTTTGAGAGCAGTGTTTTGGGCAGAAGTATCAATGAGATGGTTTTCTTTGGCCTCCAGGGAGTTGACTCTGGAATGCCCAGGAACCTTAATTATAGAATAGCCAGCAAAAGTGCATTATCTAACAAATTTTGGACGTAAGAACCGTTTTATTTTATTTATTTATTTTTTTAAATAATTTTTTTTTAAGATTAAAAAAAATTTTTTTTTTAATTTATTTCTAGGAGAGACAAGAGAGAGACAGCGTGAGCAGGGGTGGGTCAGAGAGAGAGGGAGTCACAGACTGAAACAGGCTCCAGGCTCCGAGCTGGCAGTCAGCACAGAGCCCGACGCAGGGCTCAAACCCACGAACCAAGAGATCATGACCTAAGCGAAACGCTTAACCTACTAAGCCACCCAGGCGCCCCCAGGGGTCACAGGGCTAATTGGTTGTAATACCGTTTGTTGTTGGATGAGTACTCCCAAAGGTGTTCCCTCCCTTCTCACATACAAAAGGAAAAAGGAAAGTTGATAATTAGGATGTCTGAGGGCTGGTGGGCTTATTAGGCTTTTCTTTAAAGTTCCCAAAGCTAGGTCTTCCTGGTTTTTCCAAATAATAGGGTGAGGTTTTGTATTTTTTGGTAAAACATATAGAGATTGAGCCATAAGAGAGAAATTTGGAATCCACCTTCAACAGTAGCCAGCCAGTTCAAGAAAAACTCATATTTGGCACTTAGTTTTAGGTTTTGGAAAGTTTAGAAAGCCATGAAGTCTCCCTGGATCCAAATGTTCTGAGGTCAGATGCCCTAAGTATCAAATCTGAGTTTGAGCAAATACCAATTTTTCTTTGGACTCTTTATTTTACTTTAAGGCCAAAAGTTTTTAACAGGTGGATACTGTTTTTCTGTGAAGTTGCTTAAGAAGGGGAGCAAAGAGGGGTGCCTCGGTAGCTCAGTTGGTTAAGTGTCCGACTTCAGCTCAGGTCATAATCTCCTGGTTTGTGGGTTCGAGCCCCACTTAGGGCTCTGTGCTGACAGCTCAGAGCCTGGAGCCTGCTTCCGATTCTGTGTCTCCCTGTCTCTCTGCCCCTCCCCTGCTCACGTTCTGTCTCTCAAAAATAAACATAAAAAGGGAGGAGAGCAGAGAAACAAATCATCTAGATATTGTAACGAAGTAGAGCCTGCAGAAAACTTAACCATTCAAATCAGCTTCTAAGGTTTGTGAAAAGTAAGAAGGGCTCTTTGAAACTCTGGGGCATTACTGTCCCGGTGCATTTCCATTCTTCCCAAGTGAAAGCAACTGGCACACTAAAGAATGCGCTGCATAGATAAACTACAGTGACAAGTTTCCATCCGGTGGGAATGGATGTCGACATCTGGGTTAGGAACAGCATGGTGCTGAGGGATAACAATGTCATTTGTTGCTCAGAGGCCCTGGACCAACCATCCTTGGCTACTGGGTTTTCTCATAGGTAAAATAGGTGTATTATAGTGACGGGTACGGGGGATAATGGGGCCTTGAGCTTTGTAATCTTCTATGGGCTTGATGCCTTGAAGGACTTCTTTATTCATATTCATCAAATTTAGGGAGAGGTTTTGAGGAATCTGTTTGAATCCTGATGGGAGTTATACTGTGAATTCTGCCGATATCAGTTGAAGATCTTGCCCACAGAGGATGGACCCAAGAGGGATAATTGATCAGTGTCCTCAGAGTTGGCTATAGTGCTGTCAGACTCAGAGCAAATCAAAGATGTCAGAGGGTCATTTAATTTACCTGGTTGACTATTTTGATTACTGTGGTCAAATTCTGGAATTATTTCTCCTTTTGGAAGGAAGGAACTCTGGTATATTTTTCTAAGAAATCTCAGCCCAATAAATGAAGAGTAGCAGAGAAACCAAGGAGAGAGGTATGTGTATCAGAGCACTTCAGAGACCGTGTTATAAACCCGTTGAGGCTTATTAAAGACCCCTGGTATTTGAAGCATTTCAGTACTCCGGGGCAGGGGCTGCTTTTTAGCAGTGGGATTGAACACTGAGAGTGCACCACTGGTGTCAATAAAGACAGAGCTGCATTTTCAATCTGGAGAGTGGTTTCTCTGAGTTGATTAAGTGGGAAGACTGGGAAGAAGAGCCTTCGTTACTCCTCAGGACCCTGTTTTTGGAAATCAGGAAGACAATGGGGATATTGCGGAAGGTGCCTGGAGCGCTTAAGCTGGCAACAGTTTTCTTCCCTCCCCAATGCCCTAGCTCTTTGCAAATAGTGAAACTAGGTTTTTGGTTTTGTTTAGGGGCCTTTGTTTGTTGGAGATGAAAATGAAGAATTTTAAAAATTTAATCAGTCTCTTTTTTGGGTGACGCATCTAGGATGTGAGCAAGCTACCTTACCAAATTGACTAAATCTGGAGAGAACAGAGTTTGCCATTCACCCCTGGTCCTTTTCCTAAGGGAGAAGGATCAAGTTCATCCCATTAATGAACATAGAGTTAAATGTGGGTTCAGCATCAAAGGGATGACCAGAATTTAAAGACAACTTGTGGAGTTGATTGTAAGTCATGAAGGGGTTCACCAGGCTTTTGTGTGCCAGCCTAAATTTTGTTCCAGTCAACAGGCTTAGGAAAAACTACTGTAATTGATCAGTGGATATTTCCAGCAAGTGTGGTAGCATTTTGCCAGAAGTTAGCTGTCAATTTCTGTAAATCCCTTTCAAGATATTCTCATTGGACTAGTTTCATCTGGTGTGGATAACACTGTGGATTGTTTGTTTTATTTCTGTGGAAAATGGCATTGGAATTTTGATAGGGATTGCACTGAATCTGTAGACTGGGTAGTATGGATACTTTTCGTCTGTGAATATGGAATATCTTTCCATTTTTTAATGTCTTTTAATTTCTTTTATCAGTGTCTTATGTTCAGTGTACAGGTTTTTACCTCCTGGGTTAAATTTATTCCTAGGTATTTTATTCTTTTTGATGTAATTGTAAATGGAATTTTTAATTTTCTCTTTCTGATAGTTTGGTATCAGAAATGCAATAGATTTTTGTATACTGATTTTGTATCCTGTCACTTAATTTATTCTAGTAGTTTTTTTGGTGGAGTTTTGGGTTTTTTTTTTATATGTAATTATCCTCAAACAGTGACAGTTTTACTTCTTCCTTTGTGATTTGGATATCTTTTATTTTTTTTTCTAGTTGCTCTGGCTAGAATTTCAAATACTATCGAATAAAAGGGGTGAGAGTGAGCATCCTTGTTCCTGATTGTAGAGGAAGAATCCTCAGCTTTTCACTGTTGAGTATGATGTTAACTGTGGGCTTGTCATATGTTATCATGTTAAGGTTTATTCCCTCTATACCCTATTTGAGAATTTTTATCATAAATGAACATTGACTTTTGTCTAATGATTTTTCTATATCTATTGAGATCATATGATTTTTAGTTTTCACTTTGTTGATGTGGTATACCATGTTGATTAATTTGTAGATGTTGAACCATCCTTGCATCTCTGGAATAAATCCCACTTGATCATGGTGTGTGATTCTTTTAATGTTTGCTAATATTTTATTGATTTTTGCCTCTGTGGTCATCAGGGACATTAGCCTTCAATTTCTTTGGTGTGTGTGTGTGTGTGTGTGTGTGTGTGTGGTCCTTGTCTTAGTATCAAGCTAATGCTGGCTTTGTAAAAGGAGTTTGGAAGCATTTCCTTGTCTTGAAGTTTTTTAAAGAGGTTCAGAAGAATAGGTATTAAATCTCTGAATGTTTGGCAGAACTCACCAGTGAATCCATCCTGTCCTAGACTTTTGTTTTTTGAGGAGTTATGTTTGTTTTTGTTTTTTTAAGTTTGTTTTGTAAGAGAAAGAGGTGAGCAGGTGAGGGTCAGAAAGAGAGGGGAATCCCAGGCAAGCTCTGAGATGTGAGTACAGAGCCTGACATAGGGCTCAAACTCATGAAACTGTGAATTCATGACCTAAACTGAAACCAAGAGTTGGATGCTTAACCTACTGAGTCATCCAGGTGCTCCTTTTTGGGGAGTTTTTTTTTTGTTTGTTTTTTTAATTTCTGACTCGATCTCTGTGATAGTAATTGGTTCAGGTTTTCTATTTCTTTGTGAATGAGTCTTGGTAGCTTGTTGTTTCTAGGAGTTTATTCCTTTTAGGTGGTCTGATTTGTTGGTACATAATTGTTCATAGTATCTTGTAATCCATTGTATTATATGATATCAGATGTGATAAAATAGTTGTATTGAATACAGTATTCCAGCCTAACATGTGTCCTCTTCCTCCGTTTCTTCCCCTGCTCCTCCCAGCTTGCATTTGATCTGATTCCATTCTCTGTTCCAAATCAGCAATCTAACTTCGTCCAGTCTTAGATTTGTAGTGGCATTGTCCTGATTTGTATTTGCCTTGACTCTTAGAGCTAGAACTTTTGTAGGATGCTCCTTAAGGTCCTTCACAATCTGGCCCCCATCTAATGTACCAACCACATTACTTGTAGAAGAATGGTAGCTCCTAGAAAGATGTCTACATCCTAACTCCTGGAACCCATGAATGTTACCTCATTTAGAGAAAGGATCTTTGCAGATACAATTAGTAAGGGTCTTGAGACCATCTCATTGTGGATAATATTGATGGGTGTTAAATCCAATGTCCTTAAAAGAGAAGAGGAGAGGGCCATGTGAACAGAGGCAGAGATTGGATTGATGTACCACAAGACAAGGAATACCAGATGCTTGAAGAGGCTCTACTGGTACCTTGATTTTGGACTTCTGGCCTCCAGAACTGTGAGACCATAGCTTTCTATTGCTTTAGGTTGCCAGGTTTTTGGTAATTTGTTACAGCAGCTCTAGAAAACCAAGACGGAGTTGATAAAGTGGAGTGCTGCTGTAAAAAACAGGTAACAATGTGGAAGTAGCTAGTCAGTCCAGCCAGAGCTGGAAGGGTTTTTGAGAAATGTGGTTAAAAAAATAAAAGCCTAGATTGCCTTGAGGAGGCTGGTGGCAGAAATATAGACATTAAAGGTGATTCTGTGAAGGACTTACAGGAAAGCAGGGAGCATGGTCATAGTAAAGCTTCTGTCACAGGAAATACTTCTGTCTTCATGAGTAGAATGTTGATAGAAATAATAACATTAAAGGCTCCTTTGGTAGGAGTGCAGGAGATGAGAGACCTATTATTGGAAACAAAGAATGATGATCTTTGTTTTATAGCGTCAGAAAAGGGGCTGAATTCTATTCTACGGTTGTGTGGAAAACAGAACTTGCAATCAATGAACTTGAATAGCTAACCAAGAAGATTGCCAACCAAAGCATTAAAGGTATCTCCTGGTTTCGCCTTGTTTGTAGTAAAATGTAAGAGGACACAGAGAATCTGAAGAAGGAGCTATTCAGAAACAAAGGAAGCAGCACTTGATAATGTGGGAGTGTCTCCTCCTATCCAGATGGCAAAGCCTGTTAAAATGAGGAAACCTAGGGGCGCCTGGGTGGCTTAGTCGGTTAAGCGTCCGACTTTCGCTTGGGTCATGATCTCGCAGTTCGTGGGTTCGAGCCCTGCATCGGGCTCTGTGCTGACTGCCAGCTCAGAGCCTGGAGCCTATTTCAGAGTCTGTATCTCCCTCTCTCTCTGACCCTCCCCTGCTCACGCTCGCTCGCTCTCGCGCGCGCTCTCTCTCTCTCTCTCTCCTAGAAATAAAAAAAAATAAATAAAAGAGGAAACCAAGTGTTGGGGATGCATGCTTCGGAAAGAAGACCAACTTTGTGGCTTTTTCTGTAGAGGTTGGGCTTGACTCATGGCCCACTCCACCATCTTGGTAGAAGCCAAGAATAGAGGTAGACCTCTCCAGGACAGATCTGTAGAAGGATTTTCTGGCACAATCCTGGTGAGCTCTCCAAAAGGCCCCCACAAAGATTTTGATTATGTTGTATCAGCAGAAACATTGCCAGAAGAGACAGAGACAGGATGAAATGAGAGAAGGCTGTCAGACTTTCAAAAGTGCATAGGCCGAAAATTGGCTGATAAACTACTTGGCCGCAAACCTGCAAACATTTTTCCTTCAAGAAAAAAGAAAAATGGCCCTCAGGGCAGGACCGTGGCAGGCAGCACAGAGAGTGCAGCAGCAAGCCCCTGAGGCTTCTGCTCACGACCTGAACCCTAACAGGATTTGTCCTGCTGTATTTTGAGTTTGTCTGGGACTGGTAACTCCTTTATTCTTTGTAGTTTCTACCTTTTGGAAATGGAATGTCTTTGGAATTTGGAATGCATATCTCAACACCGCATTTTGGAAGCAGATAACTTGTTTTCTGGTTCACAGGTCCACATGTGGAGAAGAATTTTGCCCTAGGATGGAGCGTCCCCAGTGTCTCACTCCTACCTCGTTGAAATGATTTACATGATGAGATTTGAGACTTCTTGTGGTATTTTCATGGGCTTTTGGTTTAGAGATGATGCTCTAATGGGTTGTGATTACATGGGCGATGTTGGGATAGGACATATGTATTTTGTATGTGGGACAGATGTGGATTCTGGGGAGCCTAGGTTGGTCTTTGGAACGCATGAATAGTGGCCCCCCAAAAGATAGGTCTAGATCCTGACCTGTGGAACCTATTGTGTTAACCCTGATGCCAAGAATTTAGACTTCTCTAGAACTGTGAGAATAAATTGCTCTCGTTTTAAGCGACTATGTTTGTGGTAATTTGATATGGTAATATAACACTCTACCACAGTCCTTTCTTCATTGATACTTTATTTGTGGACCTACCATATTATTTTCTCTTTGGCTTATTCTTTACCCTGTTAAAAACCGATGTCTTTCTAGTATGTTCTTGTAACATTTGATTAATACTCCTCTAGTCCTTATTGCAAGGTATGTATGCTAATCTCTGCTGTAAAATGTGAGCTGCAGGGGATAAAAATATTTATTTTGCCAAGGCACAGTGCACAAAAGTAGGTGCTCAACAAGTATTACTAATACGTATTAGCTCAGTAGGAGCAATGAGTATTTTTTTCTTAATTTTTAAATGTTTATTTTTGAGAGAGAGATAGAGAGAGCTTGAGCAGGGGAGGGTCAGAGAGAAGGGGACACAGAATCTGAAACAGGCTCCAGGCTCTCAGCTGTCAGCACAGAGCCCAACGTGGGGCTCGAACCCACGAACCGTGAGATCATGACCTGAGCCAAAGTCGGACGCTTAACCGACTGAGCCACCCAGGCGCCCCGAGCAATGAGTATTTTTATTCATACCTGTCTTCCCAAGGCTCAGTACACAAGGAGCAAGTGGCCAATACTGTTGATTCAATGGAAGGGACTTCTCTTAGGGAGTGTCTACTTCACAGCACCATCAAAATTATCTCTACATTCTACCTGTATGCCTGACCTGTGGAACACTGGTTTCATCCTGGGATAATCCAGACGAGATGCTTAGTGTTACTTCATGCACTTACCTGTTGTGAACAAATATAAGTTGTCAGCAAGTCTTTTGTTCTGTAAACTAAACTCTTTCCCGCTGTAAGTTTTATCTAGTGGTCTTGACTTCATACTTTTGAACCAAATCTCTTCTTTGTGACAGTGTGGCAGGCTGGAAGCCTATAGTTTCTTTAACCATTGCACTTCTTTTTTTGTGTGTTTTCTAGACTTCATTATTTTACTCACATCTGGTTTTTAGTGTATCTTTTAGTAAAAATTGTAGGAAAATCAAAGAGGTTGAGGGGAACACACGTAGAATAGGAAGAATTGAGAGCATTGGATAGCTCGAAGGAGCTTGGGAGATCGAAACTTAAGAGAACTGTTACCTTTCTGTTTGGGGTCTTTCTTTTTTTATTACTCAAGGCATTCATGGGAATTTCTCTCTCCTTCTTCCCCCCTCTCCTGTCTCTGTCTCTCCTGTCTCTGTCTCTCCTGTCTCTGTCTCCCCTGTCCCTCTCTCTACATAGAATCTTTTAGTTCAGCCTAGAAATTTGAGTGCCTATTTTGAGCATGGCCCTGTGATGGGTACTGTGTAGGAAGCAAAGATGAATGAGTATGTCCCCTACCGAAAGAAATTTATAGTTTAGTATCATTTGCTAGAGATAATTACGGGCTGATAAGGGTAAATTTTTATAATCTGTAACTTCTACATCTAAACTGCATTTATTGGTGTTGCTCTTGCCAAAAATATTTTTTGGAATTTCGCTTATAACTACTGTCAAGCTCTTTCATACATATAAACGCATTCTATAGATAACCACTTTTTTGTGTCTGGTAGAATTTTTTGGGAAACACTTACTTGGAGCTAAATATTGTATAAAACAAGTGAACAAATTGAAAATGTCAGGTTTTTCTTTTAACCTTTTTAAACTTAAGGTGAGGAGCTGATTTAGATGATCTCTCAAGGATATTTCTTCCTCTAAAATTAATGATGAGTTACTGGCAAATTGCCTCGGAAAGTAAATTCCAGAAGAGTTGCGCAAGTGGTGAGAGGAATGAGAGGTATGTTGAGGGAATAAGGTATGTGAAGACTTTCTCAAGGTCTTTGAAGGCTCACACTTCGATGTGTAAATTCTGGCATCGAGAAGTTTGTGGACCTACCATATTACTTTCTCTTTGGCTGATTCTTTCCCTTAGTAAGCCTAATGTCTGTAGCTGCACAGGTCTCTGAGCAGGTCTGCGGATGTCCGGCAGATCAGTTAGGTAGCAAGTGGTGCTCCCTGCTTTGCATAATGTTTCGTACCATTCCTGTCCTTTTCAGATCACACGTCCTGTTTATCCCATTATTCCCTCTGTTTTTAGCGTCTCCTTTTTTTTTTTATGCCATTGAGTTAGATGCCATTAATAGCAAGAGCTGCTTACCCATTGCTTTCAATTCCTGTGCTTGTCATGTTTAAGTGGATGAATCAATCAGTTTTTCTCCCCTCCTTTTCCCTCTTTAGTGACCAGACTCACAAGAATTACTTTGCATGTGTCTTGAATGTCCTTGTACTTTGCATTCATATTAAGCATTAATAATTACCAAGACTCGAGAGAAATAAGGCGGGTGGTAACAAATCTGTACCATCTGTTTGGTGCCCGTTTCCCCTCTAGTTTAAACGGTTGAATCTACTTGCTTTGGGTGTCCTGTGATTTGTTCTATACAGAACTGAATAGCCTTTCACTTAATTCATTATTTCCAGATATGGCATTGGTCATTTTTGTATGACCTACATTCTGTGGAAAAATCAAAGTGTCTGGGATTCAAAGCCAAAGGTCTAATTCGAGGGGCACCTGGGTGGCTCAGTTGGTTAAGTGTCCAACTTCGGCTCAGGTCATGATCTTGCAGTTTATGAGTTCGAGCCCCACATGGGCTCTGTGCTGCCAGCTCAGAGCCTGGAGCCTACTTCAAATTCTGTGTCTCCCTCTCTCTCTGCCCCTCCCCTGCTCATGCTTTGTCTCTCTCTGTCAATAATTAAAAAAATGTTTTAAAAAATTAAAAACTAATTTGATACACTAACTTCCTATTAGTTTTTTCATTATGGTATTTTCTCTTTTAAATAATAAAAGTATTGTCTACATAAATAAGTGGCTAAATAAAAATAATACTATCTTTTAAAGTTTGAGAGAGAATGTGGGCAGAAAGAGAGGCAGAGAGAGAGAGAGAGAAAATCCAAGCAGGCTCCACGCTGCCAGCACAGAGCCCAACATGAGGCTCGATCTCAACCATGAGATAATGACCTGAGCTGTAATTAAGAGTCAGATGCTTAACTGACTGAGCCACCCAGGCATCCCTAGATAATATTTTGTTTCACTTTTCTTAAAGTTTATTTATTTATTTTGAGGGAAACAGCACAAGCTAGGGAGGGGCAAAAAGAGAGGGGGACAGAGGATCCGAAGCGGGCTCTGCACTGACCACAGAGAGCCCGATGTGGGGGCCAAACCCACAAACTGTGAGGTCATGACCTGAGAAGTGTTTATAGAACGAATTTTTGTTGGTAAGACAGGTAGTCTGTTTTTCTTTGACTTTTTACCTTTATATATCACTCCCTTCATCACCGTTAAGTTCTACTTCTCAGTAATTTGCAGTAACATGGACAGAGCTGGAGAGTATTATGCTAAGTGAAGTCAGTCTGTCAGAGAAAGACAAATACCATATGATTCACTCGTGGAATTTAAGAAAACAAATGAACATAGGGGAAACAAAAAGGAAACCCAAGAAACAGACTCTTAACTACAGAGAACAAACCCCTAGTTACCAGAGGGGAGGCGGTTGAGGGGGAATGGGTGAAATAGGTGATGGGGATTCCCATGATGAGCACTGAGTAATGTATAGAATTGTTGACTCACTATATTATACACCTGAAACTAATAGAACACTGTGTTAACTAACTGGAATTAAAAAATCGTTACCACTTCTCAGTGGTATTTCACATGGAGAAACAAAACAAATCCATTTTTTTAATTATAGCTAATAATGAGGAAAGGCTAAAAGTGATTTCTCATGCAATCTTTTCCGGTCATGAATATATGCTTGTCTGTTCGAATTATATCTCGCGTAAGAATCATCCATTTGTTCTCTTTCTGCATTACGATGAAAGTCATGTTAATTTTTGGAGGTTCTTAACTATAAGTTATAATTTGGTTCTAAGGTATGGTTTCTCATCTCATTTTTCATTCCCATCTATTAACTGATTACTTTTATTTTAATAGTGAATTTATGGCAGAAGAAAGTAATGAAAAATTTTGGCAGTTTTTGGAAACTGTACAAGAATTAGCAGTTTATAAGCAAACAGGTAGGTGATGTGCATATTACGCCTTAAAGGTTTGGATTTATGTGCATACATTAGATATGTTTTTAACATTAAAGGTGAAGTGTAAATGCTTAATTGAGTTAGTACATCTGAATATTAAATTTGAAAAGATATTTTCATGAAAGTTACTCCAAGCATCCGTTTCCAAAAAGTAAAGATTTTAATGCTTTAAGAAAATTCATGTAATTGGCAGTGCTTGCATATTGCTTTATAATCAAGGAGAAATAGTAATTGTTGAATTATGGATTTCTTTTACCTAGATTTATATGAAATAGTATGTGTTTTGCATCTAGTGGTGCTTTTTTTTTTTTTTTTTCCAGAATAGTTTTAAACTCTTAAAGAGATTTTTTAATACTTGCCCGTAACACATCAGGTAATCTGTTTGCTTTCATTTCACTATCTAGAGGATACAGTCAGTGATTCCAGTTTTTAAACCTATATAAATATATATTACATATGTATACATACATCTATCTTTAGAATGAACACGTGTTTATTAAAGTATTCTTAGAGGTCAGTAGATTAAAGGTAATGAAATTAGGTTTTAACAGCAGAGGTTAAAAGGTTAATTGTTAATTATTATAAAGGAAGGTTACTTTCCTGTCTCTGCAGAGAATAGAATGAACATTAACGTGGATCCCTCAAGAGTGAATTCTTTAACCTTGTAGACATGGGAAGAACTTCTTACTATGGAGTTAAATATAGAGAAAATTTACTGTGGTGATTAGTTTATGATTTTGTTCTGGAGTATAAATGTAAGAGAAATAACAGTTTTGAATACTTAAAGTGTTCATTTATTGGACTCCGTTTGGCTCACATGGCCTTGAAGTTCAGCAATTTGATGATTTCATGAGATAGGTTTAAACAATAGAGCAGACATGCCTTTAATGATACTTTAAACTGAAATATTTTCAAAACCAAGTAATTTGCTTTTTAAAAGAACTTTTATTACTGAAAATCTTCATTATTATCATTATTTGAGTCACAAGAGATACCGTGCCCTGCTGTAGATACTGGAAATACAAAGATGAATAAATGTGATCTCCAGTCCCTGGACCCCACAGTGTTGTGAAGGGGACCGCAGAAGAATAAACTCTACTGTGAAGTGTTAAGGGCTTCATGGGATGTGGCTGACGTGGAAGCGCATGAAAAAGGGCACGTAGTCATTATTTCAGAGAGAGCGGGACAGCCGTTCTGGTGGTGAGTGTTGGAGCGGAGTTTGGAAGAGAGGGGTAGCCAGGTAGTAGGGAAGGGAAGAGAGCAGGAGACAGGCTGGAGTGCGCAGAGCAGTTTTGACTACTTAGAAGTCAACTTGCAAATCAATGAGAAACTGTCATTGATTGGCTTTGTATTTGCCCTGACAATTTTGGTTTTGGTATTTAAGGTAAAAATAGACTAGATTAATATGTAAGATTCTCATGGTTAAAAGGCCACCAAATTCTGTGTCTCTCACCAAAGCTCCTAAATGCAGCTATCCCAAATCTTTGGTTCTCAGTATGTACTTTATAGCCATACTCAGTGCCATTTTCAATTGGGGAAGCAGTCCGGAAAATTATTCTTACGAATTTTGAACTCTTTAAGTTGCTTTGATGTATCCACATATTTTACATAAATGAAATGACGGGCCTGGACAGTCTGATGGCAGATGATTAACACGTTGGAATATAAGTTTAGGAATATGTGAGCTCTATTTGCAGCATATAATATAGGAGGTGTGTATTTCAGGGTTGAACCTGAAAGAAATTCTATTAACTAAGAATTACCAACACTGAAAATATAATTCTGTTAAAGTTATTTATAATGGCAAGAGTCCAATGCATAAGCTGCATCATTGCTGATGTTGTTAGGTGTGGGAGAGAATGGCATATGTGAGGAGTTAAATATGTCAGTGTCTGTCAGATTTACTGAATTTACTTCAAGATCTTATCTTAGAGGAAATGTTTTAAATCCTTAGTTACTTGTAATTTTTTAGGTTGTTGACTCTCCATGAGACCCTGTAAATACTCTACTGAAAAATAATTCCAGTGATCTACTTGCCTAAAAAAGTTGTAAATATTGAAGATTTGACTTTTTGAATTCAGGTGCTAGTTTCATGCCATTTAGTGAGAACATGTTACAGTATGTTTCAGCAAATTAAGTCCTTTTAAACCCTGAATTTGCCTGGTTTTCAACCATTTTATATGGTTTTGCTACAGAGCTATGTATTTATCGATGCTTCAGGAATCAAGTAGCGTGATATTAGCTAAGCTGTGAGTTCTGTGTGGTGAGTTAGAAATGTCAGCCAAGGTTTATCTAATTCCAGAGTCCCTATTTATTTTTACTTTTGTGCTCCACATAGAAGAAACTCATTCTCCAAGTCCTTGAAGATTTTTATGGTTTTTACATAAGTAAAGTTGCTTATATATTTTAATGGGAAGATTTTCAGAAAATGTTATGACATTTCTAATTCAGTTACTTGTAACTGAGAACTGGGTTTGAATAGGAAGATGGTTGCAGTTTGGATGTGTCACATTTGAAATGCTTGTTGAATATCCAAATGAAGATCTCCTGTAAGGTGATAAATGAGGGAAATTTAGGTGGTAAAAATCTAGGCTAAAGGGTAGGATTTGGGAGTTGTCAACATAAAGAGGGTAACTGAAGTTATAGGGAGAAGGGATAGAAGGAGAAGAAAATAGATTCCCAAGGGCAGAACCCTGAAGAGCATCAATGTTTAAGAACCAACCAGAGGAAGAACTGGAGGAGAGAGACTACAAGAAATACCCGTAGAGGCAAGTGAAAACCTAGAAAACGTGATGTCATGAAAGCCAGGAGAATATTGAGTGATAAGTGATGAATGGTATCAAATACTATAGACAGGTGAAATGTGAATATTAAGCTTTTAACAACAGAAAAATTATTGGTGACTTAGCAGTGTCCCTGGTATAGTAATCAAAAGTATGGTGGGCTGAGGTATGAATTGAGGTTTGAAGCAGAGATAAGTATTAAGTCTTTCAAGATTGACTGAAGCATGACAAGATGCTGAACAGCATCATCAGGGAAATACAAATCAAAACCACAGGGAGATATCCCCTCACTCCAGTCAGAATGGCTAAAATTAACAACACAAGCAACAGATATTGGCGAGGATACAGAGAAGGTGAACCGTTTTACACTGTTGGTGGGGATGCAAACTGGAAAACAGAATGGAGCTTCCTCAAAAAGTTAAAACCTGGGGCACCTGGGTGGCTCAGTCAGTTAAGTGTCCGATTCTTCCTCTCCACTCAGGTCTTGACGTCAGGGTTGTGAGTTCAAGCCCCATGCTAGGCTCCATGCTGGGTGTGAAGTCTACTTAAAAAAAAGTTAGAACTACCCTGCCATCTAGCAGTTGCGCTACTAGGTGTTTACCCAAAGAGTACAAAAGTACTAATTTGAAGGGGCATATGCACCCCAATATTTATAGCAGCATTATCAACGATAGCCAAATTATGGAAAGAGCCCAAATGTCCATTGACTGACAAATGGATAAAGAAAATGTAGTGTGTGTGTTTGTGTATACATACACACACAGTGGAATATTAGCCATAAAAAAGAATGAAATCCTGTCCTTTTAATGATCTGAATGGAGCTAGAGAGTACTATGCTAAATGAAATAAGTAAGCCAGAGAAGGACGACTACCATATGAATTCACTGATGTGTAGTTTAAGAAAACAAATGAACGTAGGGAAAACAAAAAGGAAAACCAAGAAACAGAGTCTTAACTGTAGAGTTAGTTACTAGAGGGGAGGTGGATGGAGGGATGGGTTAAATAGGTAATGGCGATTAAGAAATGCACTTGTGATGAACACCAGGTGTTGTATATATGTTATAAGTGTTCAGTCACTAAATTCTACCCCTGGTTGGGGGGGCGGGGAAGATTGTGAAGCAAATAAGATGAATCAGTAGCAGGCTATGGAGGCGGCTGCTTTTTACCTCCCAAAGGTGAAAGTGATTTATGTATATTAAATGCCAGTAGGCAAAAATCAAGTAAAACATGAGGCTGAAGAAAGTGGAAGGGTGTTGAAAGGGCAAAGTTGTTATCAGCGGGTTAGTTGGCAAGTCTGGACTGAGTTATTTTAAAACTTCAGCGAAAATAGTCCAACATCCGTCTCATGATTGAGATGATCTTGCAAGTTAAGCCTAAATAACAGATGTGTGCTTTCTATAAACCCCTGACTCCTACCTACATCCATCTCTATCTTGGAGACCTTGACAGTGACCAGTGACCAAGCTTGATGTCGGTTGACAGGCACTACTCACATTTGTTTCTGTTGACTGTCTTCTCTGTTTTCATGGAAGACTGATGATCCCTGTTTGACTGATAGAGTCTTAGTTATGTTATTATATTAATTTTGGCTATTTTCCTGTTGCCCCTGTAGCTATTTTGTCTTTAAGATCAGTTTTTAAGATAATATCTCTAATCTGTGCTGTGTTTTACTGTTGAAGGTGAGTCTTATTTGCATTACTTTTTTTATTCTTGAGGGAAGCTAACCATAACTTCCTGACAAATCCCATATAGTTTGTTAAAGAAATAGGAATGAATGTGCACACCTATTCTCATAGAACTCTTTAAAAGTATTGTATTGGGAAAGTATCATGGCCTAGAATAAAGAGACTTCCTCATTTCTTAAATATTAATTCCAGGAATGTATTGAAGGCCTACTTTCTGTGCCAGGAGCAGAAAGGTACAACTGAAAGCCTCGAAAAGATTCCTCCCTTCACAGCTTATGGCTTAATGTGAGGGACCGCATTAGTAAGTTACAGATAATTGTTAATCACAGTTTTGAGAATTGACCTAGAGATACTATCGTCCTGTCAGAGAGTGTAACAGGATCTGGGCTGGGAGGTCAGGGAAAACTCTCTCCACAACCAGCGACGCTTAAGCCGAGGCGTGCTGAATAGGGGTTGGCGAACACGCCCTGCCTGGCCTCCTGCATTTCGTGTGGAGGGAACAACGTGTGAAGGCCCGGGGTGGTTAGCCCCTCTCGCTCTGGGCGTTGTGTCTTGGTGCCCCATAAGCGGGAGCGAGTTGGCTGGTGATCCGTCCTTCCCCTCACCGCCATCTGGTTTTGTCCGTCAGTGTTTGTAGTCTTTATCTTTGTATTCCTAAGTATACATACACTTCTGCCTGCTGTGTTGGCTTTGGTGATACTCGTGTTCATTCCCAGCTAATATTTGTGAGGAATCTCCAGTCCTACTTACTTTCCACTTAATTTCCCTTCTGTGGCACTTTTGGTGGTGGTGTGCTTTTCTGCATCACCGGAGCATGCAGTGTTTACATGGCCTTCTGTACATCTCCACTCCTTCATTTGTTCTTGTTTCTAGTTAAGTACGTTTAGAGCTCACCCTCAAGCTTAATGCTGAAGTCCCTCCAGTCGTTTCCTGGTCGTGTGAAGTTTGCTCCCTAGTTGATGCCTCATGAATAGTTCCCAGGAATGATGACCTTGAGTTCTTCACGTGCATGCCTGTCTGCGTGCATTTTGTACTTGAGGTTTTTAACTTTAGGGTCCTATAGTTTTACTGGAAAATGCTGCAGTGCCAGCCATTCTGAGTCTTCATTCTTAGGTATATAGATTCATTGTTGCTTTTTAATTCTGTAGAGTTTTCTTGAATTATGGGGTTTTTTTATTGTTCATTCTGTTCTAGTCCCCCTGATTCTCTTTTGGGGATACAGTTATATGCACTATATAGCTCTCTTTGGCCTGACTTCCAATCTAGAGTTTATTTATACATGTCATTTAAAATTTATTAACGATCATATTCTTTAAGTTTTGTGTGCTATTCATAGTCTTCTCTTAAATGGTAGGTAGGGCCTGTATCTTTTCCATAACCTTGGAGTGAATTGATCTGATACACTGGTATCTTCCAAATAGATTATAATGGCAATATTATTTTCACTTGGAGTTATATTGATTCTACTTCACTGGAAGATCCAAACAAAGTTAATAAAACCGATCTTGATTTTCCACTTTTCTCCAACCCCACCCACAACCAAGTTAGTTAGTTTTACAGTAGAGGTGTGCCAGTGTGTTGAAAATGAAATAACATCCTTTCATTTTGAAAATTTTTTGTAGAATCTGCTTATTCTTATTACAACTTAATCCTGAAGAAAGCCGGACAGTTCTTAGACAATTTACATATCAACCTCTTAAAGTTTGCTTTCTCTATAAGGGCATACTCACCAACTATTCAGATGTTTCAACAGGTATGTAAAACTACCCGAACTATAGTTGACAAAGAGACATGCTGGTAATATGCATAACTCTATCTTAATGTGAATATCTTTGGTTCAAAAGGATCTACAGACTTACAAGACCTGGTCCCATAGTCTATCATGGATTATATTATCATTGTTATTGATTGTCATTGAATATATTATATAATTTTATAGATGTAAGGAAATTATGAGGACACATCATTATTGAAATGAACTGTAATGAAAATTTTAATGTGATGGAATCTTTTCAATAACTTTGAAGCCTGCATTTTGTATTATAAGGTTGATTTTGTTAAAGTATTTGATTCTGTCTGCATATAGATATTTTTTACTCTAATTAGAGCAATAACTTAATAGTGGTTGATGAGTTATTTTAATCAGAGGAATGTATGAGTTTTAAAGATCATATTGTAATTATAAACTACTGTAGCTAAATATAATCTTTGAAATCTTAGATTGCAGCTGATGAGCCCCCGCCAGATGGCTGTGATGCATTTGTGGTTATCCATACAAAACACACCTGTAAAATTAATGAGATTAAAAAGCTGCTGAAGAAGGCTACTTCGAGGTAGGTTAATGATAGCCTTTAGTAAAAGGTGTGGTTTATAAAAAGAGATGAGAGTTGAAGTACAGAAATTTCTTACAATAAACAATGTCGTCATTGTTAAAACTTTTTATTAAAGCCTGGGCTCTGGGTTGAGGAAACTGAATCTGAGCTGGTAGATCAAGTCCCCTCAGTATTTTGTCTCAATTAGCTTTTGATTTGAGAATGTAAAGTATATCAAAATACCACAGAATACATGAAATATGTTTTATATAATCATAAAATGTTTTCTCAAACATGCAAAACTGTGGGTTTATTTGGCTTCTCTTTATTTTTTAAGTTTACTTATTTGTTTTGTGAGAGAGAGAGAGAGAGAGAGAGAGAGAGAGAGAATATGAATCCCAAGTGGGCTCTGTGCTGATGGCAAGGAGCCCAGTGCGGGGCTGGATCCCATGACCCTGGGATCATGACCTGGGCCTAAGTTGAGTTGGAAGCACAACCTACAAAGCCATCCAGGCGCCCCTGGCCTCTGTCTCTTTAAACTGAATGTATAACCTGGGAATAAAAAACTAATAATACAAACAGTAATACAGAGTATAGAGTTGCATCATTATAATGTATTATTCAAAACTTTCTTTTTTTTTTGTTTACTTCTTAGTATTTAATACAAAAGGATATGGACAGTAAGAAGGAAATTATTTATTAGTGCCTGGTGTATGTTTTAGTGCCTGATTTATCTGTACTTTCAAAAGTATTAAAGTTTCTCTAATTTTGAAAGAGCTCTTTACATGTTAAACAGTAATAAATATATATACATGTATCAGTACTTCTCTTATTTGTTGGAAACCTTTTAAAATATTTTCTTATGTTTTAATATACAGAAAGCTTTTTATTTCTATGTAGGCAAATTTTGTGTGTGTTTCTATACTTAGTTTTTCCAAACCTGAGTGAGAGATTTTACTAAATTCTACAGTAGCTTTCCTAAAGTTTTTCCTTTCATTTTACCTTAAACTTTTAATCCTTTAATTTTAAACTTTTAATTCATGTAATTTATTGTTCTCAAAGGTAAGGAACCTATCAGATCTTTTTCCTTTCAGATTGCTTGTCAATTAAATATTCATTATGTTTATGTTATGCTGTATGACATAGGTATTCTGTATATTACCTGTTTCTTATAGAAATGCCATGCTGTTTTAGTATTTGTTTTACAATACGCTCTAATATCTAACAATACAATTTCGTTGCTGCCTTATATCCTCCAAATTTTTTACTTCGATTTGTTTATTGATGCTTTCAAATTAACAGTAGAGTCTTTTTTCTCCTGCCAAATTGCCTCCCTAAAATTAACGTTGGTAGGATTTTAATTGGAATTATGAGGGGTGCCTGGGTGGCTCAGTTGGGTAGGCATCTGAATCTTGATTTCAGTTCAGGTCATGATCTCACAGTTCCTGGGATTGAGCCTTGCATTGGGCTCCACACTGACGGCATGAAGCCTGCTTTGGATCTCTTTGTCTTTCTCTCTCTCTCTGCCTTCTCCCCACTCACACCCTCTCTCTCTCAAAGTAAATTAAAAGAAAAAAAAGAAAAAGAACAATTGAATTTTTATTATATTGGGTCTCTCAGCACATGATATGATATGTCTTCCATTCATACTGTCTTTTTTTTTAAATTTTAATGTTTTGTAATTTTTCGTGTTTTTTAAGTCAGAAATAGTGGGGTGCCTAGGTGGCTCAGTTGGTTAAGCATCTGAATCTTGGTTTTGGCTCAGGCCATGATCTCACCATTTGTGGGATCGATCCCCAAATGGGGCTCCACGCTGACAGCATGGAGCCAGCTTAGGATTCTTTCTTTCCCTCTCTGTCTCTCTGTGTTTCCATGTATGCGGTCTCTCAAAATAAATTTTTTAAAAAATATCAATTACTTTTTTAATCTATTGAGATGAATACAAAGTTTTTATGGGACATACAGTGTATTATAGTAATATATGTTAAACTATTATACCATCTTTGCATTGTTAATGGTGTGAGATTAGCTTAATTTATGTTAAATTAAGATTGCTTGTGTTTTAAGATTCATGCCTCTCTTTTAATAGATGAGATTAGCTATTTAGATTATTAATGCCATATTTTTTTTTTCTTAGAGCAAGCAGGGGAGGGAGCAGTGGAGGGGGGAGAAAGAGAGACACAGAATCTTTTTTTTTTTTTTTTTTTATGTTTGTTCATTTTTGAGAGACAGAGCATGAGCAGGGGATGGGCAGAGAGAGAGAGGGAGACACAGAATCCAAAGCAGGCCCCAGGCTCCGAGCTGTCAGCACAGAGCCTGGTGTGGGGCTCGAACTTATGTAAGGTGAGATCATGACCTGAGCCTAAGTGGGACGTTCAACTGACTGAGCCATGTAGGCGCCCCAGAGAGAGAGAATCTTAAGTAGGCTCCATACTCAACACAGATCCCAACACAGGGCGTTAATCCCATGATCCTGGGACCATGACCTGAGCTAAAACCAGGAGTCGGGTGCTCCACCGACTGAGCCACCCAGGCTAATGCCACTTTTTTTTTTCTTTTTTAAATCTAGCTTTGTATAGTATATTAGACATTTACCATGTTATTTCTGTAAATTCTGGTATTCTTTTATATCTATATCTCATTGAAAATATATCATAGAAATTATCAATTCCTTTTTTTTTTTTTAAATATAGCAATTTTATTCTTAAAGCAGTTTCATCCAGGTGTTTTTTCATACTCTGCTGCAAGTTTCAGATCGATTGGCTTCTGTGAAAAGTACCCCCTGCCGTGTTTTAGGGGTGTCGGCACCAAATTTTGTTCTGTTTTTATTGAAGTATAGTTGCTAGACAACCTTATGTTAGGTTCAGGCGCACCACGTAGTAACTCGCAGCCCTACACGGTACGCAGCGCTCCCGTGACAAGTGTGGGTGCCGTCTGTCACCGTGCAGCGGGGCTGCCGTGTCCCGGCTGTAGTCCCTCTGCTCTGCGTGTCATCTGCATGACTGACTTATTCCTACAAGTTTGCGCCTCCTCGCGCCTTTCCCCCACTCTTCTCCTGCAGCCCCCAGCTTGGTAAATACAGCTGTGCATTTATCCCGTCTGCAGCTGGTTGTTCTGTTTGTTTTTCTAGATTCCACATATAACCGAGATCATACGGTATTTATCTTTGTCTTACCTCACTCAGTCCCCACTAGGTCCATCTCTGTGGTCACAGATGGCAGAGTCTTCAGTTCCTTTGTAGCTTTAATACACTGACTAGGACACCGTCAGCCTTCAGGCATTGCTTTCTTCTTTTCGTAGTGCATTTAAAAACACAAATTTTGGTAACTTTGAAAATTCTTAATTTTTGACTGGCTTTTAAATTTTCTTAAGACTCCGTATTTAAATACTAAATCTACAGTTAAATTTAAGATGAAGAAAACATTAGCGTCAAGCTTTTGGGAGAGGCGGCCTGCTGGGGGCCCTCTGAGTCCTCGCTCGTTCTTGGTCTGACCGGGAGAGGCGCTTTGCCCGAGCCATTTCTCAGGCTTCTGTGCACAGCAGGCAGCCTGGAGGGATGAGATGACTTTTCCTTTTGGAAAGAGGAGCAGGCTTATTTACTGCCTGGTGTAAGGCAGTGGTTCGGCAAGTACAGTGCCCCTCAGCTGTAGCGTATGCCCTCTGTTTGCGTCGTATCCATTTCCGTCCATATTTTGTTGTCCTCTCCCTCCCCATGAAATCATAAACACCTAACTTAATATTTTGTAAGTAGGGTAAAGTCAAACCTTAGATGTTTTATATTTCTTGGCCATTTTAGTTTTTTTTTTTTTAACATTTTGTTTTTGAGAGAGAGAGGGCACGAGTGGGGGAGGGGCAGCGAGAAGGAGGGAGACACAGAATCGAGCTGTCAGCACAGAGCCCGACACGGGGTGTGCGCTCAGAAACTAGGATCATGACCTGACCCGAGGTTGGACACTTAACCGACCGAGCCACCCAGGCACCCCGGTTCTTGACCATTTTAGACACTAGGGTAGGAGGCTGACAGTCTGGGGCTTTCTGGGAAAGGAAGGACAAGGACCCCATGGTTTGGTGAAGACAAAAGCTCAACACATATTTTTTTTTTCCCCCCTGCTGCTCTCTCTCTCTCCCTCTGCCATTTGTGCTCTCTGCTCCTGGCCGGGGGATGGCAGTTTTCTGACAACCTGCCCCAGCCCCCGCCGTGACTCCTTGATATGTGTTCCTAAAGGAAGACCCACCCAGATCCAACTGATAGGATTTGAAAGATATTCACAATGGGCGAGAGTTTAAAAGGATTTCTAGACCAATTCAGTGAAGTTTTATCATTTTAGCTTCCCTGAAGGAATTATAACTGGTACTGATATTGTACATGTTTATACTGTGAATGCTCATGAAGTCTCCAGGGAGACAGTCGTTCAGGGACTGCCACGTATACTGTCTGTTGGCAGGTGAACAGCATAGAATCCCAGGGGGAGAAAGTTGAGCTCCCCGGGGGGGAGAAACTTGAGTTACCGAGTGGCTGCTGGAATTCCCAGAGGCCGTTTCGAGTGCAACAGCGCCACCTTCCTGACTCAGCCATCAAGTGTAACCCTTTTTAAAAAGCAGCTCTTCCTAAGAACTCTTACTAAGAACTGAAGGCCTGACCCAGGGAAGCCTTGTGACTCTGACATCTGATGTTTACATTTCGGCACCGGTCAAGTAGGATTCACTGAGTAATGTGATAGAGGGACTCATCAAGTCTCTCTGGTCAATTGAAAATGGTATATTCAAGAGTGTTGTTGTTTGACTTAACATGATCTTAGATTTACATGAAAAAGTGGTAGCTACCCATGGGGACAAACCGTGTGCCCCATTCCACTACCTCAAGTGACATTTCTGGCTCAGTGGAGCCCTCAGTCTACAGTGGTTTTCCTTAATGCCTGGACTAAGTTACTGGTCTGTTAGGAGCTGAATTAAAGCCGATCATTTTATTTATTTATTTGTTTATTTTAATGTTTATTTTTGAGAGAGATAGCATGTGAGCAGGGGAGGACTGGAGAGATATGGAGATATAAGAATCTGAAGCAGGCTTCAGACCTTGGGGCTTGAACCCTCAAACCGCGAGATCATGACCTGAGCTGAAGTTGGACACTTAACAAACTGAGCTCCCAGGTGCCCCAGAGCTGGTGATGTCTTCCGGCTGCTGCTGTTCAGTGGGGCCCCAGCTGTGTAACACCCACAGCAGACGCGGTCACTCCATTCAGTGGGTGGAGTTCAAGGTGGTACTCCTACCACTGACCAGTCTCTGACCCCTTGATGAAACTTGGTACATTTGTACTGACTCTTGTGCTGTTGCCAAAGGCCTTCCTGTCTGGTCTGCCAGGTGGAGGACTCCCCACTGGCAGAGTAAAGGCACCCTCTTTGGGGCTGTCCACTGGCAGAATAAATTGCAGCTTCCCATCTGCCAGTCTGAGTCATTTCTGTAATGCCTAACCCAGCGTTAGGCCCATTCTTTTGGTCTGAGTGAAGTTAAGCTGTTTACCACTTAAAACATACCTTATTACTTGAAACATAGCAACGTACTAGCCAAAAAAAGGGTAGAATGATTTGTCTTTTCCCTACCTCCCGATTAAAGATCTGTGCTCTGGATCTGCCCTAGAATTTGACAGATGTTCTATTAAAATATATTTGTGTATTTGAGAGGAGGTGGCAGGAATCATCGCCATCCTAAGTAAGTATAACTTTCTCCTCCCTGCCCCCAACAAGGGTATAAAACTATTAAGGAAGTTTTTTGGGTTTTGTTTGGGCTTTGTTTTTTTGTTTTTTGTGTTTTTTTTTTTTAAATCGGGATGATGAAACTACCACATACAAAAGAAGGGTGTGGCGCCTGGGTGGCTCAGTCAATCCTAACTCTTGGTTTGGGCTCAAGTCCTGATCTCACGGTTCGTGGCATTGAGTCCCATCTTGGGTTCCAAGCTGATGGCATGGAGCCTGCTTAGCATTCTCTTTCTCCTTCCCTCTCTGCCCTTCCCTCGTGTGCACTCTCTCAAAAATAAAAACAAAAAATTAAAGGCAACTGTGTTATGATTTAAAAAATGAAAAAATAAACCAAGTGTTTAGCTCAACCAAAGGCAAAAGAAGAAAATAACATGAATGTAAAAGGTAATAGAATTTTTCTTTTGTTCTTAAGTATCAGTCATTTCTTTAAAGAAAAACTAAAAATCTAACCTGGAAAACATGAAAGAAAATGAAAATTAAGAAAATTTAGGAATGAGGAACCTCTACAGAGGGGAAAAAGTATGTTACTGTAAATACATATACCTAAGTTTTTTGCTTCAATAAGAAAACCACTACGGATGAATTTCGATAGTGGGTCCTAAGCCAAGGATTTGAGGATGTGCCTCAAATTCACAAAAAGAAAAAAAGTGTATTAGCCTAATGCTATATATAACTTCTCGTGGGCTGTGGAATTGATTTTGCCTTACCTACAAGCTAATAAGCTTGCCTCTGGCTGTTTCATGGATTCTGGCCGAAGACTGGAGGCTCTTGGTCAGAAACCAAGAACTGCTATTCATGGCCACAGGCGCGTGAGCCAGCTCGCTTGCACCAGTCCCCTGGGGCTCCGTGTCCCCTGGGGTGAAAGTGGACCCACACGAATACTACACAAGCTGCAGGTACACACTGCAGCTGAAGGACGTGGAGCTGGGGGAGCCTTCCCGATTGTGACAAGCAGTAAGTGACCCACACTTAATTCCAGAGTGAGAGGTTAACATATCCCTCCAAGATGCTTGCTGCGAACCCCGCGAAATGGCCTCTCCCAGTCCTGACACAGCCAGAGAGAGGGTCAAGGGCCCTGGCAGAGTGCCTCTCCCAACAACCCATCCCTGACAGATTTTTGACCTAACTCATATTTTTATGAGCCATTCTGTTGTCTCTTCAAGTGTTAAAGGCTACTGTCAGCAGGACTCCAAGCGGCAGGATGAGGTCCATCTGCAGGGTTAGCCTCAGCCCCGCCCACAGGGTCCCAGACTCCGCCAAGTCTGAGCAAGTCCCAGGGGCCTGGTGTGTCGTATTTTGGACAGATGGGCTGTAGGCTAACATCAGTCTCATCCCATACAACCCGTACGAGGGAGTTTATACCTACTGGTCTTTGCAGTCACTGCAGATATTCACTGGGGACGATAAATAGGTCATAAAAGCAATCCCTGTCCTCTTTGGAAACATTGTGTGCCCGCTTTCCCCAAATACAGACATTAAACCTAAATGTGGCACATGTCGCTCTGGTTCCAAAATTGTTAACCTCGTACCTCGTAGCTGCAGCCTTCGTCTTCATCACGGCCTCTCAGGACGCGGAGGTACAGGGATTTGCACTACTGAGATTAAGATGAAGTGGTTCCAGTCTGCATATTTATAAATGAATTTGGGGTACAGGGGATCTACAGTTGGGAGAACTTTGTCTCTGGAAAATCTGTTCCCTTCTAATTTTTCTTTTTATTTTCAACCTTAAAAATTTATTTACTAGCATTGTTTCATTACCAGCCTTTTGAATTACTAACAATAGTAAATTATTTGAAAACGTTGTCTTTCAGAATAATATTAAAATGAAGGTATCCTGTATAAATTATGAAATGTACTTCTATAGTACTGATTTGATAAAAATCAGTTTTTTAAATGACCGTCCATTTGACTTATTGCCATTTGAGTTCAAAGGTATCAATGAAAAGTAATGAAATGATTTTAATAATTTCATATAGTTTGATTCCTTTTTACTTTTTATTATTATTTTTTTTTTACAAATAGTTTATTGTCAAATTAGTTTCCACATAACACCCAGTGCTCATCCCCACAAGTGCCCTCCTCCATGCCCACCCCTCCTCCCCCCCACATCCACCAGTCCTCAGTTTTTGTCAGCATTCAAGAGTCTCTCATGGTTTGCCTCTCCCCCTTTCCCCCACCATTTCCGCCCTTCTTCTCCCCCTTGGTCCTCTGTTAAGTTCCTCCTAATCCTCCTATACGTGCACACATATGATATTTGTCTTTCTCTGCCTGACTTATTTCGCTCAGCATAACACCCTCAAGGTCCATCCATGTTGCTACACATGGCCAGATTTCATTGTTTCTCATTGCCATGTAGTATTCCATGGTATAGATAAACCACATCTTCTTGATCCATTCATCTGTTGATGGACACTTAGGCTCTTTCCATGTTTTAGCTATTGTGGAGAGTGCTGCTATGAACATTGGGGTACATGTGCTCCTATGCATCAGCATTTCTGTATCCCTTGGGTAAATTCCTAGCAGTGCTATTGCTGGGTCATAGGGGAGTTCTATTGTTAGTTTCCTGGAACCTCCACACTGTTTTCCAGAGGGGCTGTACCAGTGTACATTCCCACCAACAGTGTAGGAGGGTGCCCGTTTCTCCACATCCTCGCCAGCATCTAGAGTTCTCTGATTGGCTCATTTTAGCCACTCTAACTGGCGTGAGGTGGTATCTCAGTGTGGTTTTGATTTGTATTTCCCTGATGAGGAGCGATGCTGAGCATCGTTTCATGTGTCTGTTGGCCATCTGGATGTCCTCTTTGGAGAAGTGTCTGTTCATATCTTCTGCCCATTTCTTCACTGGGTTGTTTGCTTTTCAGGCGTGGAGTTTGGTGAGTTCCTTGTAGATTCTGGATATCAACCCTTTATCTGATATGTCATTTGCAACTATCTTTTCCCATTCGGTTGGTTGCCTATTAATTTTCTGGGTTGTTTCCTTGGCTGTGCAGAAGCTTTTAATCTTGAGGAGGTCCCAACAGTTTATTTTTGCTCTTGATTCCCTTGCTTTTGGGGATGTGTCAAGTAAGAAGTTGCTGCGGTGGAGGTCAAGGAGGTTGTTTCCTGCTTTCTCCTCTAGGGTGTTGATAGTTTCCTGTCTCACGTTCAGGTCCTTTATCCATTTTGAGTTTATTTTTGTGCATGGTGTGAGAAAATGATCTAGTTTCATTCTTCTGCATGTTGCTGTCCAGTTCTCCCAACACCATCTGTTAAAAAGGCTGTCTTTTTCCATCGGATATTCTTTCCTGCTTTGTCAAAGATTAGTTGGCTGTATACTTTTGGGTCCACTTCTGAGTTCTCAATTCTGTTCCATTGGTCTATGTGTCTGTTTTTGTGCCAATACCATACTGTCTTGATGATGACAGCTTTGTAGTAGAGGCTAAAGTCTGGGATGGTGATCCCTCCCGTTTTGGTTTTATTTTTCAGGATTACTTTGGCTATTCGGGGTCTTTTGTGGTTCCATACAAATTTTTGGATAGTTTGTTCTAGTTTTGAGAAGTATGCTGGTGCAATTTTGATTGGAATTGCATTGAATGTGTAGAGTGCCTTAGGTAGTAATGACATCTTAACTATATTTATTCTTCCTCCTTTTTACTTTTTAAATGTGAAGTGTGGGTTTAGTATTTTTATGTGTTTATTAATAGGACACTATGAAGAATGGCAACTCATTCAGTTTTCTTATTTTGCACATTCATCTCTTAATCTGTTGCAGAAGAGATGTTGTGAATTCATCTCTTATTTGGATAAAATTTTGTTTCAAGTTTCAAATATCCAAATGTTAACAGTAAAATTTTTTTAATCCTATCCTACGTTAAATGTTTATAATAAATACAGGTGAATGTGTAAAACTTCAAAAGAAATCTATTAAAAGAAGGTTGATGGTGTGCATATATACTTTGAAAGCCATCTATAAACCACCGTAAAGATACTTGAACTCAGGTCAGTTTATAAACCTGAAATAAACACAGTACTCCATAGTAAAGTCCACAAATATCACATGTTTTAAGCCAAAGAATTAGTGGAAAGTTTTCATTCTGTTACTAAGGTATATTGAGTACTTGAGTGATTTTGATTTAAAGAAAGTTAAGCTAATAAAGAGGAACGATAGTAATTTAGCCATTTTTTTAAATGTAAAAGTAAACATATTCATTGGTAAGCCTATTCTATAATAATTATAAACAAAATAGAAATTTGAGTTTCTCTATTAGAAGATATAATTTATACATGTACAATTTTCCAGCAATGTCATAAAATTGAAAAATTATTTACCGTAGTTTGTTGTAGAAAGTCTGTAAGTTTCTTGCCAATATTTTAAAAATGCTTCTCTATAAAATTCAGTGGTTATCACTGAATGATTTTATCAATTTCTATTCCACTCAAGTAATAGAATATTTTTTAATTTTTCATATTTGAAATTATACTTTTTAAAATTTTTAACTTTTATTTACTTTTTTAAATTGTCTTTCTTAATATTTGTTTATTTTTTGAAAGAAACAGAGACATAATGGGCATGGGTTGGGGCAGAGAGTGAGAGAGATACAGAATCCAAAGCAGTCTCCAGACTCTGAGCTGTCAGCACAGAACTCTATGCAGGGCTCGAACTCAGAAAACCTGAGATCACGACCTCAGCTGAAGTCAGGTGCTTAACCAACTGAGCCACCCAGGCACCCCTAAAATTATACTTCTTGACAAAAATATTCAGTTTTCATTTTAAATTTTGGTTGAGAATTTTCATTCTTACTCTGTGTGGGCAAATTAACTACTGTGTAAGAATTTAAAAATGTAAAGAAAATAGGGGCGCCTGGGTGGCTTAGTCGGTTGAGCGTCCGACTTTCGCTTAGGTCATGATCTCGCGGTTCGTGGGTTCGAGCCCCGCGTCGGGCTCTGTGCTGACTGCCAGCTCAGAGCCTGGAGCCTGTTTCAGTCTGTGTCTCCCTCTCTCTCTGACCCTCCCCTGCTCACGCTGTCTCTCTCTCTCTCTCTCTCTCTCCTAGAAATAAATAAAAAAAAAAAAAGAAAAAAAAATGTAAAGAAAATATGCCAACAAAATAATTTCCTTTACACCCAAAACAATAAACATATTAAAATAGACTTATATAAACATGCTGTAAAATGTTACAGTTATGTCAGTAAGTGAAAAAGAATCCTATATATATCTAGTTTATGAAAGCTGAGGGCATCAGTAGAAAATGACTTAACAAAAAAAAAAAAAAAAGAAAAAGACTTAACAATTCAGTATGTTAATCTAAGTGCAGTATTTGTCTTTTTATTCTTTTGATGTATTTTATGTTAACTTACACCAAAAGAACATGTTCCCAATGTATTAAATTTAAACATTAAAAATTAGAATAATACAACATATACATACAGCAAATTATATGATTCTTAACTCCACACTTCTAGAACTCCTCCCCATAGTCAACAGTGCTATCAAGTTCTTATATGTCCTTTTGGAAAAATCGAGGTATGTATAATCATAATTACATAGATAAATACCCCCTACTTTCATTGTTAATGGTGCTATAATATCCAACATTTGGTTGGATCCTTGATGGTACTCTTGGTCTATAGTTGAAGAAAGTGGAGGTTTGCTAGACTGAGAGAATGATCATTTCTTGAGCATCAGGCATGTGCTTGCTTCGTGCTCTGCGAGATGATTTGCAAGTCCTTTTGGTAAAGCTACCTAGGAGGTAGCAAGAATTCCTCCTCTTGAACAGATTAAGAAATAGGCCCAAGAGAGATCAAATCACTGGTTCAGAGCTGCATAACTAGTAAGTAGTTAATTAGAACTTGAATCCAATTCTGCCTAATTTCAAAACCCACAGCCTTTTCACTAGCATGCTGTAGCTGTGTTATTCTTCCCTCCTTTTCCTCTCACCTTTTGTTTGTACTATTTAAAGGTAGTAAATGACTGAAAGGCTGTAGAGATCTGAATGCATTAAATGTTATTTCTCGACACCTTTGTTATTAACTTCAGTATCTTGTTTTTCTTTCTACCTGTATAAATTGTTAAAAAGATGTGGGCTTAGGATTCCATAGTTAAGAGTTGAAATTTGGCTTTCTGTTTGATCTTGCCTTGGATATTTAACTTGGCTGAGCCTCAGAAGCCCTAGAAGTATTAAGTAAATGATAGTAACTATCTAAAGGAATTGTTGGGAAGATAGACTGTAATAATAGGTACAAAGAATCTAGCATAGTGCCTGGCAAATTAAAAGATATCAAAGTCTGTTTATGTTAGGGCTGGGCTATAGGACTTCTCTGTTTGATTATCCTTGCAGGTTTAATGAGCTGTTATTAAGTACTGATAATCTTTGTATGATATAGTGCCTTTGTTTTTTAAGTATTTGGAACTCATTTTCAGGAAATGTGAGCTATGAAAAATTATACCTTTTGAATTGAATAAAATATAAATTTTATTGCATTGAAAAATATGTTGCCATTATATGTCATTATTTAAAGATTGTGAACTTTCTTTAAAAATGTTTGTGATATTCAGTTTTGGGTTAAACAGATTCCTTTTCTGTCTTTAGTAGAAGTCACTTTCTGTTGATTCCTTCAAATTTCATACACTAGATGTGCATATAGGATTCTTTCACAGTTATTGACATACAGCTATAAAATTTTACAGCATGTTTATATTGCATTCTGTCTTGTGTGTATTGTTTTATGTATAAGTAAAGTTATTTTGCAGGTATATTTTGTTTACATTTTTTAATTCTCCCATAGTAGTTATTATGTTAACTTGCACACAGGATGAAAATTCACCACAGGAAGTTTACTTTTTCTGTGACACACACACACACACACACGAAACGTGTGTATATTTTTTCCTGTAAGTTGTTTGATAAGCAGAAATACAAAAAGGCCGTGATGTATTTCCCACATGTTCTTTGAATTCTTTTTGAAGTTTGTGTTTTGTTTCCATTTTAGGACCAGACCTTATCTGTTTAAAGGAGATCATAAATTTCCTACAAACAAAGAGAATTTACCAGTGATTATACTCTATGCTGAAATGGGTACCAGAGCTTTTGGTAAATTTCACACAGTATTGTCTGAAAAGGCTAAAAATGGGGAAATTCTATATGTTCTTCGGCATTATATTCAGGTACAATTTTATCCAAGTTTATTTTGGCTATAAAAAACCTGTTTAATAATTTCCATACCAGATTTTACATAAGTTCCTCCTGAACAGTTATTTAAAGATTTAAAAAAAATTTTAAATTATTTATTTTGAAAGACTCATGTGAGTGGGGAAGGGGCAGAGAAAAGAGTCTCAAGCAGGCTCCTTCTCTGTCAGCGCAGAGCCTGATGCAGTCCTTGAACTCCTGAACAATGAGATGATGACCTGAGCTGAAACTCAGAGTCTGATGCTTAACAGACTGAGCCACCCAGGCACTCCTAAAGATTTTTAAGAATTAATACAGCTATCAAATGTTAATTTAATGTGGAAAAGTGTATTGGGATTCTGTATCTTCTCTGGGATTATCGTGTTGATATTTCTTTTCATATTCTTTCTTAAATCTGAAACACATTTAAAACTTGGATAAAAACCAAAACCATAATGCATGTAATATTTGCTAGGTTTCATAAATAGTTATTTTTAATGAAAATATTACTATGAGAAAATCTAATTGATAAAACTGATTGTATATATTCAAAGTGTGAAGCTTGATCCAGGAATTCTCCTAACTATGTCTTTGGACAGGTGACTACTTCAAGTTTCTGGTCAGATGTGTTGTGTTCCCACCTTTCCAACTTCATTGCTATCACACTTTTATCACATTATTCTTGTCTAATGATTTTACAGCACTCATTGCTATATCTTAAGTTATCTTTTATACCTCTGCACCATCCATTCCCTCCACCCTACACAACCAAACTCACACATATGTACTAGAACTTAATGACATTGGAAAGATTCTGCTTTTACTGCTATAGTCCCAGCATGGAAAGAGGGTTTTATAATGAAATATAGTTACTTGCATAATAATATGTAAAGTAATGAAAGCATTGCAGATATACTTGTTAATTGCCTATCCATATTCTTTACCTATTTTTATCTTAGATTCTTTGGTTTTTTTCTTTTTCTCATATACAGATTTTTAAAAATATATTCTGAATACTAATCCTTTCTTCCATAGCTTGCAAACATCTTCTAGCGTTATTTCTGGCTTCTAGTATTAAAAAAAAAGTTATGACCTCGTTGCTGCAGCACAAGTATAGAGATATAGTCAGACCTATCCACCTTTTCTTTAATGGTTTTCTTCTCAATGTCACAAGGAGATTTTCCTGTATTGTCCTGTGACCATTAAAATGCTATCCTTTATGTTTTGGTCTTTAATCCATCTGGACTGTGTTTGAATATGCTATGAGGTAGAGATAGAATTCTGGTTTTTCCATATAGAAGATTATTTGCCCCCACATGATTTGTTGAACAGTTAAGTCTTTATTCTAAGCCATCACGTACCAAGCATTTATGTTTTTAGCCTCTCTGTTCCAGTAATATATATATATGTCTGTTCTACACAAATATAGTAATATTTTGATTGCAGTAGCTTTAAAATCTAAAGCAATCTTGAGAATGAAGAACAAAGCCAGAGGCATCACACTTCCTGATTTCAAATTATATTACAAAGCTATAGTATTAAAACAGTGTCGTATAGGAATAAAAATACATGGATCAGTGTAACAGAGAGCCAGGAAATAAATCCATACATTTATAGTCAACTAATTTTCATCAAAGAATCCAAGCATACTCAGTTACATGATGCTGAAAAAACTAGATAACCACATGCAAATGAATGGAAATGGCCTCCTATCTTATAACACTCATAAAAATTAACTTGAAATGGATTTAAAATTTAAACATAAAATATGAGGGTGACAGGGTAGCTCAGTCGGTTAAACATCTGACTCTTGATTTCAGCTCAGATCGTGGTAGTTCATGAGTTTGAGCCCTGCATTAGGCTCCATGTTGACAACACAGAGCCTTGGGATTCTCTCTCTCTCTCTCTCTCTCTCTCTCTCTCTCTCGCCTCTGTCTTGCTCTCGTCTCTGTCTCTCTCTCCCCCTCTCCCTCTGCCCTTCCCTGGCAACTTTCTCTCTCAAAATAAAAATAAACAAATAGTATGAAACTATAAATGTCCTACAAGAAAACCTAATAAAAAGGCCCCTTGACAATGGTCTTGACAGTGGTTTTATTGGCTTTGACATCAAAAGCAAAGACAACAAAACAAAAATCAGGATCAATAAAATTAAAAAGAAAAGAAAAAACGAAATAGGACTACATCAAATGAAAAGCCTCTGCACGACAAAGGAAACCACTAACGAAACCAAAGACAATGGAAGGAATGGGAGAAAACATTTACAAATCATTTATCTAATGATCTAATATCTATCTAATATCCAGAATACATAAGGAATTCCTACAACTCTGTATCAAAAAAAAACCAATCTGATTAAAAAATGGGCAATGGACCTGATTAGGTATTTTTCCAAAGGAGACCTACAAATGGCCAACACGAATGTGAAAAGGCGGTCAACGTCATTCATCACCAGGAAATATAAATCAAAACCAGAGTGAGATACCACCTTACACCTGTTAGAGTGGCTGTTACCAATAAGACAAGTGTAAGAGGATGTGGAGAAAATGGATCCCTTTTGCACTGTTGATGGGGAGTGTAAATTGGTGCAGCCACTATGGAAAACAGCTTGGAGTTCCTCAAAAAATTTTGAAAAGAACCACCATGTGGTCCAGCATTTCTGTTTCCGGGTATACATTCAAAGGAAAGAAAGCACTAACTTGAGAAGATTTCTGTGCTCCCATGTTCATGGCAGCATTACGTCCCATAACTAAGACATGGGAACAATGGATGAATGGATAAGGAAAATGTGGCACATGTATACAGTAGAATAATATTGATCCTTAAAGAAATCCTGCCATTTGTGACAACATGGATGGGCCTTTGATGGCATTATGCCAAGTGAAATAAGTCCGAGAAAGAGAAATACTGTAATGTCATTTATATGTGGAATCTAAAAAAACCAAACTCCTAAAATCAGAATAGATTGGTGGTTATGGGAGGTGGTGATGATCGGTGAAGGTGGTTGGAAAATACAAAGTTCCAGTTACAAGTTCTAGGGTGACTGTACTTAATAGTACCTTTGCATATTTGAAAGTTGTTGAGAGAATAGATCTTAAAAGTATTTATCATAAGAAAAAACCTGAGGTATGGATATTAACTAAGCTTTTGTGGTAATCATTTCATAATGTACATCTATTAAATCACGTACACTTTCAACTAATAGTGTTTATGTCCATTATATCAGAGTACAAATGGAAATAGGAGATTGAAGTATATGTTTATCTTTTTTAAAAACATCCACCCTACAACCCAGCAATTGCACTAGTAGGTATTTATCCAAAGGGTACAGAAAAGCTGATCCAAAGGGGGCATATGCACCCCAATGTTTATAGCAGTGCTATCAAGAATAGTCAAATTATGGAAAGAGCCCAAATGTCCATCAACTGTTGAATGGATAAAGAAGATGTGTATGTGTACACATGCGCGCACACACACACACACGCACACACACGCACACTGGAATACTACTCGGTGATGAAAAAGAATGAAATCTTACCATTTGCAACAACATGGATGGAACTAGAGAGTATTATGCTAAGTGAAATAAGTCAGAGAAAGACCAATATATGATTTCACTCACTTATGGAATTTAAGAAACACAGCAGATGAACAGAGGGGAAGGGAAGGAAAAATAAGATAAAAACAGAGAGGGAGGCAAACCGTAAGAGACTCTTAAATATGGAGAACAAACTGAGGCTTGCTGGAGGGGAGGTGGGTGAGGAGAAAGGCTAGATGGGCATTGAGGGGGCCACTTTTAGGGATGAGCACTGGGTGTGATATGTACGAGATGAGTCACTGCTCTGAAAGCCAAGACTACACTGTATGTTAACTGGAATTTTAAGAACAGGCCCCCAAGTGATTCTGATGTACCCTACAGAGAGGTATGCTCATCTACTGAGACTCAGTGTCCCAACCTATTTTTTGGAGAATGCAGCCATTAAGTGTACTATGAAATCATACCAGCCAACTATCTGGGCACTTAGTAGAATCAAATTACAGCTTTCTTTTTAATGAATGACCTATTGTACATTCAAAATAGTTATGTTTTAAATCTAGTCAATGTAATTCTAATAAAATGGACTTATTTATGCTGCTTTTGAAACAGACGCCTAATTGTATTGGGAGAGAAGAAATAGAAAAATGAAGAAAGATTCTTCTCACCAATTGATTTAGTCTGTGAGCATTTTTGGTTTGCAAACTCAAGCTTATTAAACTACCGTTCAAATTTTATATTAATACATTTTCAAATGGAGATAGTAAATATGAATTTAATAAACATTTATCTTTATTCCTGAGGAGCTAATAATATTTCAGAATCGATAATGGAAATTGGTTATATGAAATTGCATTTCTTTTATGAACTATAACAAAATATGTAGACTTGAAGCTTCAATTTGCTTCTCTACCAACTGATTGCCTTTTTAGTGAATAGTCAAAATGCATTTTTAAATTGTGCTATGTGAAATTGAAAACTCTTTAAAATATTTTTAACTTTTTCAGATGACCATAATTATAAGCCACTCTGTTTTCTCATGCTATCTTTCATTGTAGCATGTGCATGAGAAATTAGCAAGTTACATTTTCATGTGGGCGGCAGTTAAATACTTGTCTGCATATCTGAAATTAATTGTTATATTCTCTTATTTGAAAATAGAACATCCCAGGAGTAATTACTCTGGTCATATACTTCTCTTTAAGGCTGGAGGAGAACTTTAGGGAGGAAAGAAGATAATAAAAAGAGTAATAAGTATTAAAGTTTTCCTTCCTTCAGATCTCTACCTCTTCCTCTGTCATGTGTAGGACTGCGAAACTGCTCTCACGTGAACCTGAGTAAGCAAAAGTGCACAAGGGAGTTGACTGGGCACTAGGCTAAACTAGTTTCCTACACTGTGAATGAATATGCCAGATGATACATTGTAGCACGGTTGTTAAGAATTTAGATCTAGAAGTTAGAAAGAACCTTCAAAAAGTATTAAGTATTCTTCATCCAAGTTGCTTACCTTTTGAAAAAAATGTAACTTTTCTGCCTTGATGGGTTAATCTCTAGAAGTACGTTTTATATCTCCCCTTCAGACAGCTCCGTTTTAGGCAATTGTTGCCCCTCATTGAAGACTAGATACTCATTTGTGGCATTTGGTATATTTTAATCATTTAGGAACATGAATAAAAGTGTAATCACGTTGTTCAGCTTTGACGCTGCATTGTTTATGTGGCTTTTACCTCTACTCTTCAGTGCTTGCTCTTGGCACCACTATGGTTGTCCTATACCTAGACAACTAGCAAGTGAAGAGCATTTGCTGGTTTAGGAAATCTTGTGGCATTCACCAAAAAGAGTATAGTTTTATTGAAACTCGATTGTATGAGAGCTTCTGTTAATTAACTCTTAGGAGAATTGGGGAAGTTACCACGAACATAAAAAGATCAGATATTTTTTTCTTTGTAAAAGAGTAGTTAAAACATTTGGGGCATCTGGGTGGCCTCAGTTAAGCGTCTGACTCCTGATCTCAGCTCAGGTGATGATTTTATGGTTTGTGAGTTCGAGCCCGCATCCGTCCCTGTGCTAATGGAGTAGAGCTTGCTTGGGATTCTGTCTCTCCTCCTCTCTGCCCCTCCCTTGCTTGTGTTCATGTGTGCGCGCTCTCTCTCTCTCTCTCTCTGTGTCTCTCTTAAAATAAATAAACGTAAAAAAATTAAAACATTAGAGTCATTGCAAAGTTTTTAGAAAGTTAAGAAGTGGTAATCAACCAAATTCTGGGTCCTTGATAAACTTTACCTAGAGAGAGTATGAATATCCCCCAAATAATAGTAATTCATTGATTTAAAAAGTCAGTGTTAGAAATTTACCCTAACGTCCTAATAAACAAACATACTGAATTTAAAAGAAGATGTTTGAATAAATATTTTCTCTTTTTTAAAAAAATCAATATGTTTCAACAGAAACCGGTCTCACAGAAAATGTACTTATCTGGCTATGGTGTGGAGCTAGCGATTAAGAGTACAGAATACAAAACTTTGGATGATACCCAAGTTAAAAGTAAGTTTACTCTCTGTATTTGAATAGAATAAAAATTTGGAGGTTTACAAACTTTGTTCTTTTTAAAATGTAATGACTATCGGGACGCCTGGGTGGCTCAGTCGGTTAAGCATCCGACTTCAGTTCAGGTCATGTTCTCACGGTTCATGGATTCAAGCCCTGCATCGGGCTCTGTGCTGACAGCTAGCCCAGAGCCTGGAGCCTACCTCGGATTCTGTTTCTCCCTCTTTCTCTGACCGTCCCCTGCTCACAGTTTCTCTCTCTTTTTCTCTCAGAAATAAATAAAATGTTAAAAAATTTTTTTAATGAAATGACTATAGTCTTACATATGATAATCTGAGGCTGAGGATAGGGTAGACATGGTTATCCTTAGTTTAGAATTTAATTTTTAAACTGAAAGAAACATGTTTCATATTGTGCTTTCAAAAACTCTTTTAGAAATTGGAAATAGCATATTATTTTCTTTTATCCAGTGAGTTCCCAACCATTTTCAGCAACATATAAAAAAATGGTACCATGTGCAAGGCATACTGAGGTTAAGAGGTGAGACTGGTTATGACTGGAGGTGACTGGCCCACCACATGCCCAGCAGCCTCCAGAGTGGGGGCGGGGTGTGTAAGGGGATCAGTGTCTCAGTAAATCTGAAAGTCATTGACAACACATGGTCTTAGGGCGCTTTGTCTCAAGTGTTCATAATGAACTTAGGATGATGATGCTATTCTTGAAGTAGGAGGGGGGAGGCCTCAACCATTAGATGAAGTGGATTGATTAGATTTGTGTCTACAAACTGATATCTGTCCATGGTTGTATGTACTAACTGCAGGCCCCAGATGAAGGAGTCTGGAGACCTGAACAAAATGAAGTTTTGAGATTCTTAGGAAAATCTTTTCTTCTCTGGTTCATCTCAAGCTTATTTATACTTGATTCTTGGTTAAGAGTTTTTAATTCATTCTTTTATATGCTCTCAGATGTGGCTTCTGCTTCAACTTTATTTTTCTATTCAGGTCCAGGAGACCCTGCTCTGATCACAGACTTTGTTCTGGCCATTTCTCCTGAATGTGCTTCAAATAAAGATCTGTATTACTGTTAAGTCCTACCAGTTAAAGAGTTACTGGAAAAGTAGTATCAAATTTTATGTATTTCTGTATAGCTTATATGTAGCCTTATAATGCTTTATAGTTTAGTGTCTTATTTTACAGTTAAAATAGTAACATGAGGCATTTTCTAGCTGTCCTTGGGCTTGTGGAATTTTCTTTAAAATGTCAGGTGAAAAAAAATAAAATTGAAAAAAATTAAAAATAATAAAAACATAAACTGTCAGGTGGAAAAAAATTTTAAATCCAGTGATCACATGAATGTTCTATATTACATATTTAACTCAGTTCAGGTTTTCCCTCTGTATACGTGTGTCTGGCTTCTAACTGGCCTTCTCTCTGATCTTTGGCCTTCTGTGCCTTTACCCTCCCCCCATATAAATTAATGGGTATTCCTGACAGTGCTTTCAGATGGAATGCTCTCTGCTGAAAATCTGGCTTTGTGATTCTCCTGGTTGAAGTCCCTTCATGGCTCCCCATAATGTCCCTCATAAATTCCAGTCTATGTTGTTGGAGAGACAGCTTCCACACTCCAGCCTCTTTCTGCCTTATCACCCTTCCTCAGCCTCTCATTTGTCCCCTCTGGCTCTGCAGTAGTAAACCGATACACGGAATAATTTTCTGTTCCCCGGATGCCTCCGTGTTTGGCTCCATGCTAAGCCTTTATGGCCTCTATAGAGCACTTTTATCCTTTAGCATATGCTGTTCCCTCTGTCTGAAACCTTCCATCTTCTACCACTTTTCTTTCATCAAAGACCTATGCATCTTTTAAAAGTCCTATCTTGTTAGTACCTCCGAGACGGCTGCCTGTCTTTCTCTGTCGAGGGTGGTTTTCTCCTTTCTACAGCCCATGTATTATGTGCTGCTTTTGTAAGAAACTTGACACAGTGCCTTGAGATGTTCTGTTTGTCTCTCTCCTTTCCCCCAAGTGGAGTTTCTTTTTTTTTTTTTTTAATGTTTTTATTTATTTATAGGAGAGAGAGAGAGAGAGAGCGTGAGCAGGGGAGGGTCAGAGAGAGAGGGAGTCACAGACTGAAACAGGCTCCAGGCTCTGAGCTAGCTGTCAGCACAGAGAGCCCGACACGGGGCTCGAACCCACGACCCGTGAGATCATGACCTGAGTGAAAGTCGGACGCTTAACCGACTAAGCCACCCAGGCACCCCAAGTGGAGTTTGTTTCTTTTGTGTCTCTCTTCCTGGTGTCTATGTGGCAGGAATCCTAGCTAGCAGCCAACAAATATTTGCCTGGAATAAAAGGGAGGAGAAGGAAGACTAGATCTGAACACCCAGGGCTCTTAGCTACAGCCCTGAGGTGAGGGCCTTCAGAAGAGAGAGGAGGGAGGAGTGTACCTGAACGGGTCTGATGCACCCCGAGAGCAGCCCCATGCCGTGAGAGGTCACGAGTCCTTGTGATCCCAAGTACCCTTTACATGTACCATTTACCGCCCTGTATGTTGTATTATTTGGTGAGTAAAGGAGAAGGAAAGGGGGAGATGACTGTATAATGTTATATCCTTACATTTTGAGGCCATGAGTTTGGGGTCTTTCTAAAGATTTCTTGATTATCTTTAAAGGCATTGGAAATACACATGCATGCTTACATTTGTTAGAGTTTGGAGCTCCTGCCTGGCTAAGAGCTAAGCCCAGGATTTGTTGCAGCCACTTTGGCTTACCATTCTGGTTATAAAATGGAACTTGACTGTGAAATAATGTGTAAAGCATTTGTTAAATATTTAATGATCCAAGCCTGTTTAACAGAGCACAGTTGGAAATACAAGCATGTGCACAGCACATGCATGTTATCAGTGAGCTGATACGTGAAAGAAGAACAAGGTAAAACAAAAGGAATGTGATCTTGTGTTCTTCTAATTTTTTATTACATCTCCTTTTTCCAGTCTGAAAATGTTTTTGTATTATTTTGTTTCCAAAATAGCAGTGACTAATGCTACTGTAGAGGATGGGATCGAAACAAATGAAGTTCAAGGATTTCTCTTCGGGAAACTAAAGTAAGTCTGAATTGAAATGAAGTTCCATTACTGTGTTCTTAAAGGAGTTCAGTGTGCTGTGTTGGCATATGTTTCAATTCTTAAAGTATACACGTAATTGGTTTTATTACAAAAGTAATACGTGGCTAATGCAAAGCACAAAATTGAAAAATAATCACCAGTTTCACACTATGATGAGGATGATCAGAAAAATAGGAATTGGAAATGATCCAACTTATCTTTGTCAAGATAAGTCGTCAAAAAACAAGCAAACAAAACATTATAGCGTCTTTCACAGATCTTCTGGGTTAGAAAAATCATGGTTATTATTGGGTCATTCACATGACAAAATTTTTATGCCTCAGAAGAGAAAATTTGCATTTTCTTAAATTTCTGTGTGCAGATTGACATATTGAAAACCTTTTAATGTCTCTTATTAATTGCATACACACATATAAGTAACTGTTCAGATATTAAAGGATTAGCCCCCCCGTTTTTTTTTTTCTTGCATCACTGATTGGAGACCAAGAACAGGCTGGTGAGTGTTCTCTGAATGTTCGTGAATGGGGATAGTTGTCATTCTATATGTGCTTTCCCTTATTTACAAGATGGGAGTGGGTGGCTTCTTTAAAAAGACAAGATTAATTAAAGGTAAAGGACAGTTTTTATTAATAGCTTTAATTTTTATTTAATGTTCTAAGTATTTATAGAGGACACTAAGGTCCGTTCTCCTGGCGAGTAGGTACTGTACAGACCAGGAGAACATTTGTGGAGTCTCTGCTAATTTGTACAGATGACAGTTACTAAAGTCTACCGGCACAGTGTCATACTAGTTGACCTTGAAAAGTTCATGCGTCCTGCAAAATGGATTTATTCTAAGTAAAGTATTTATTTAGTGGATAACAACACACTTTTATTCCATTGTCAGCTGTATCTCGGCATCTTGGAATCTACAGTTCTATTCCTTTTTTTAAGCATAAAACTTCTTATGGGAATAAATTGCACATTCTATAAAAAAGCCTTTGGAGCCCTGGGATATTAGGGATTTTTAAAAGAGGAAATACTCAAAATTCATTCTTACAGAGCTACTAAATTGATTTAAGGCAAAACCCTTTGCTTTGAGAGGTATTATATGAATAATGTATTTTTGTCTGAGTTACATAAATAATTTTAGCAGTGAAAATTAAGATTATTAAATATGAAAACAGTAATGTAGCTCTTGTAAACTTAATATTGCTCCATAATTAAGTTGAGAAAGGAGGAGTTAATTTAGGAACTTCCTTATGGAAGAAGTTCTCTTGCTCTTTCCCTGTAAGAACAGTTGTAGTCGGTCTTGATTCGTTTTTAAAATGTGCCCCCCACCCCCCGTTTTAATAAAATTGCATGACATCCACACTGTGGTGTATTTATTTATTGTAATTATATGATTAATGCATTTCTGTCTGTTCTGTATATTTTTTATTTCTTTTTAAAATCTTTTTGCTGTTGAAATATGTATTTTGTAAGTTGTGTTGGTGGTAAGATGTTTTAAAAAAATAATTGTATTTCAATATTAAACGGCACTATGTCTTGATTTCATGAGTTAGAAAAAAGAAGTTATAGTTTAATTTTTATTATTTTTGAGAGAGAGCACAAGCAGGGGAAAAGGGACAGAGGGAGAGAGACAGACAGACAGACAGACTGACATAAGCATGGAGCCTGAAGCGGGGCTCAATCCCACAACCGTGGGATCATGACCTAAGCCAAAAACAAGAGTCAGATGCTCAACCAGCTGAGCCACCCAGAAGTTATAGTGTATATCGTCTGTGTAGTAAGATGTCATTCCTATTACGTTATTATTTGCCATTCTAAAAAGATACATAGAGGTGTTTGACATCAGGCAAAATTATCTGACTGAAGATTTTGATAAGTTTCAAAGATGGAACTTTAAGATTGTATAGGCAACATTAATGTTTTCTTTATAAAATAGTTTGTTTTAAATTATAAAAGCAATACTTGTAATTTATAAAATGTTAAAAAGTATAGAATGTAAAAGCTAATGCTAATGACCTCATTCTTGGATCCCTTTTACATAATGTCAACATGGTAACAATTGAGAGTACATCCCTCCAGATTTTGTTTGTTTTGTTTTCTATATTTAAAAAAGTGGACATATATACCTCATTGTTTCTAAGTTCTGTGAATATAGCTGTATCACAATTTATTATCTAGATGGAACCGTTTTTTTGTGTGTGTGTCTAGTTTGAAAAAGTTAATTTCAAAATATACTACTTGCATAATTTGTATTAGGTGATGATAATTAACATGACTTAATATTCTAATGCAGAGAAAGATACTCAGATCTTAGAGATAATCTGACAGCATTCCAAAAATACCTGATTGAGAGTAGCAAAGAAATGATGCCTTTGAAAGTCTGGGAACTGCAAGGTAAAGTACTTCTTTAACACAGCATTTTGTAACTGATTTCTGTTTTGTTCAGTAAGCTTTTATATAATATGCAAATTATTTCATAGATAATAATAGTTATTGATGTGAATTTTTGTGGGAATTCATATGTAATTAAAAGGCTGTCTATCAAGTAGATCATATATTTATATTAGAGTTAAAATTATATGAAGTATAGTTATTTGATACTATCTAATCACTTTTAAAGTATACACTGATTTTTCTTATAGGTTCATCTCCTATAAAAGTAAATCACATTTCAAGTTGTCGACAACAGTGATTAAAAGTCTTGGCTAGTCAGTCAGGAAATCATCAATTTTCTTCTGTTGAATATTTTGACCTTAATAGGTCATATTTCACTGTTAGCTTAGAACAGCCTCTGTGCTGACATCCTGTAAGCAGATATCTTGTGATCAAAATTTAGTTAGAACTGTAACTCCTTTTCAATTTGTTATTTTCTTTTTTGTTACTTCTAATTTTTAGTCAGTCATGGGGACATATTTTTCTGTGTAATCCATAGCTCATCAACTTTTTATTAACAGCTTATTGAGACAATTGATCTATAATTCATCCCTTTAAAATGTACCATTTAGGGGCACCTGGGTGGCTTAGTCGGTTAAGCGTCCGACTTTCGCTTAGGTCATGATCTCGCGGTTCGTGGGTTCGAGCCCCGCGTCGGGCTCTGTGCTGACTGCCAGCTCAGAGCCTGGAGCCTGTTTCAGTCTGTGACTCCCTCTCTCTCTGACCCTCCTGCTCACTCTCTCTCTC